>JAOSBN010000177.1:4996786-5009469 GCA_027563595.1 Erythroxylum suave
ATGATATAAAGTAACCAAGTGTTCTTGAGGTGTAAGCTTATGAATAAGCTAGACACATGCAAAGGGTAAAGATTGAAGGGAGAATTCAGAAAGATCATGTATAAATGAAGTGTAAATCTAAGTTCAATTAGACACATGTGAACTATGAAATAGGAATGAGCATAATAGGTGTTCTAAAACATATATCTGGGATTGTCATTGAGCATGCATTGTACATAATCCACCTATAGAATTGTGTGTAAATAAATGCTTATATGTGTGTAATTATTGATGAGTGTGAAATAGGTGTCTTGTATAAATGGGTTGTGCAGGTCAAGTGTCCGCATTTAGGCATTCCCAGAATTTAAAAGCAAATGATAATCTGGAGCGTACTGTAAGTAGATCGAGATGGTCTCACTTTATTATTTGTTATTTGAAATTTTGTATTATACGACTATTGAATGATTATGTAGATGTGATTGCTTATGTTAGTTTCCGGATACAAGGTCCGATGATTATGATGTTTGATTTGGATATTGAAGTGCTACTTGAATGTGAATTTGATGAACTATGTATACTTAAGGTGATTGTTAACTGTGTTCTAAATGTGAAATTTTCATAGGAATGAAAGTGTGAATTCTCAACTAAATGTTGAATGCCGGACTACGGTCCGATGATATGTAAATATGATTGAATGGGATTATGCAAATGTGATTGATGCATTTCATTTCATGAATGCATGAAACATAATGGCGGTTGTGACCAGAGTAGCTACTGATCAGAGCTTAAAGCTCAACGAGTGAAAAAGAGCCCCAAGCTCAAAAGTGATTCAGAGTCTCAGGCTCAACGTTTAATGAGCCCTCTATGAGACAGTTATCAATGAGTCATCAATGGGATAGTTATCAATGAGCCCTATATGGGACAGTTATCAATGAACCCTATGTGGGACAGTTTAGGCACTCGGTCACAACAAAGTAATAAATGAAAAGTGGGTCTCATGCGCACAGCATTTGCATAATATGAATGATTAAATTGTGTTGAATATGAAATGTGAAATGATGTGAGTGTGATTTATGTGTTATGTGATTAGGTGAGCCATCGATGATGGTCACTCATGGAGTTCGCAAAACTCACCCAAAATTTGTAATTATTTTTCAGGATCAGAAGAATACCCCATTAGGCCAACAGGAGTATACCTACAGCATAAGTAAAGGATAGAGGTCGGGATCAGTTCGCGTCTGCATTTGTGTTTTTCCTATTTTGTATAAAATTGTATATTCCAAAAACTATTGTACAAATGATTTATGTTGTAATGTAAAGGCATTATGACTAAAGTGTATTATATTTATGAAAGGGCCCAAATGGCTATTGATAACCTTGTCGATTGTATTATGTTGATTGGAAATGTTTATGAAGGAAAGTGGGCGTAAATTGGTTATAAATTTCTACATATTGTGTTTGTGATTAAAAAAAATTATACCGATTTCTGAATGATTGAGTCCTTTAGCACGCCACCTTTGCCGGACACAGACTCGGATATCACCCACGATATCGAGTTCGGGTCCTTGCAGGAGTGGGGTGCTACATAAGACACAGTCTGAATTGGTAGACATGAAGTGAATTCTATCCATAGTACTTAACCTGTTTAGCACTGCTAGCTAAAATAGGATAGAGTAGCTTGGCATGATAGATTTGTGGTAGACAATAGGAAACTGGGCTTGTCTTGTACTATTTCGAGACTGCCATTTGCTAAATTTTGTAATGCTAAAAGTGTTTGGTGGCAAGTTAAGACAATAGTAAGAACCCTCCCTTTGAAGGTTTGGTTGATAGGTAGGAGTCAAATTCTGTAGTTCAGCTCAAAAATTCCGTTGATCTCTTGTTAAGATATATTTGAACTGCTAAGTGATAGGAACATCATGCCATATTTGAATAGCCTGAGGGTGTCTAATTAGAAGTCCATGACCTGTCTAATTGTCAAAATAGAAAAAAAGCCTTCTCTCCATTCCTAATCTTGCAAGATACTAAACGTTCAATCATAGGTCCAAGCTTCAATAATTGGGTCAAGGGCCATGAGAAGGCTTGCTTAATAGGGGTGCACCAAATGCTAGATCCCTTTAGAATGTAGCTGTATAATCATCGGATCTAGAGAGACTTCTTTTTTAGGAGAATATTCCAGAGCTGTTTGACCAAGGCTGCTTTGTTAAAGGAAGCAATTGAGATCAATCCAAGTCCCCCTTCCTCTTTCCTTTCACACACTTCTTGCCATTTAACCTTGTCAAAATGACTATCTAAAGTGAGATTTCCTCATAGGAATCTTCGGAATATTTTTTCAATAGATTTGATTACTCCTTTGGCTAGAGAAATATTTAAGGACCAATATATATGAAGGGAATTCAAAACTGCTTTGATTAGTTGTAGCCTCCCTCCAAATGTTAGCATCTTATTAGACTACATTCCCAATTTTCTCTGGATTTTATCAATCAAAGGCTGACATTCTGAAAATTGAATTCTTTTTGTGATAATAGAAAGTCCTAAATAAGTCAATGGGGTTGGTGTTCTACTCATTCTTATTATTTGGGAGATAGTGTTTTCCATTGTGTTGCCCCTGTAGCTAGAACAAACTGATATTAAAGTTAATCTCCAAACCTGATAGGTCCCTAAATATTGACAAGGTTGACATGAGTAGCTCAATAATCTTGCCATATGCTTTAGAGAAAAACAGTGAATCATCTGCAAAACATAGACTGACCAACCTTACCTTCTTACATTTGGTATGGAATTTAAAGGACTTACAGTTTCCCACTTTTTATTGGATTTGCTGATTGAGAACCTCCATATAGATAATAAATAGGTATGGGAAGATAAGATCACCTTGTCGTAAACCCCTAGCACTCTTGAAAATATCTGTTGGAGAGCCATTAACTAGAATGGAATAAGAAGGAGTGGTTATACATGCCTTAAACCAGTTGACAACTCCTTTGGGAATCCCATTATTCTTAGGGTCTGTAGGATGAATTCTCATTCAACATGATCAAAGGCTTTCCTAAAATCCCATTTGATGGTACAATTTGGTGGGCTATGCTTCCTTCGATATTCTTTCATCAATTGCTAAACAATAGAAAAATTACCACCAATTCTTCTACCATTTAGGAAAGCACTATGGTTGTCGGAGATTAAAAAATCCAGAACCAACTTCAGCTTGTTTGCTAAGATTTTAGAAATAATCTTATAAAGAAAGTTGATGTATGCAATTAGCCTATAGTCATCCAAAGTAAAGGAGCAAGAGGTTTTAGAAATCAAACAAATGTGTGTTTTGCTAATCTCCTTCAGTAGAGTTCTCCTAGAAAAGAATTCCAGCACTGCTTGTTTAACGATGGGTCCAACATCTAGCCATGTCTTTTAATAGAAATAGCTATTAAAACCATCAGGTCTGGGGAACTTATTCAAATTCATCTGAAACGTAACCTCCTCTATTGCTTTTCCTGTCATTGGTTTGATGAGAGCTATAGTCTGTTCCTGAGATATCTTTTTATGAATAATGGATTCAAGGTTGATTGAATTAGAAAGGATCTGAGAGGACCCATATAAAATACTATAGTATCTATGTGCTTTCTTTAGAAGGTTAGCTTGATTTGAGATTTCCTTACCATCTTATAACTTTAAAGAGCAAATTCTTTTTACATTCCTTCTGGCCAGGAAGGAATTGAAAAAGAATTTTGATCACTTTTCTCCATCGGAAGGAATTGAAAAAGAATTTTGATCACTTTTCCCCATCTTTTAGCCAATTAACTTTGGCTCTTTGTTCCAATAAACTATCATGATCCCTTACCTTAGAGAGATATGTCATTAGTAGGTTCTTCTTGGTATTAAATAGTGTAGGGTTGGTTGGATCCAAATCAATTTGCTTCTGCACCTTTTCCAATTCCTCTCTAGCTAGATTAACTACATTTTGAGTAAAGGAAGCTCTTCTACTCATCAAAGTTTTCATCTTCCTTTTCATAGCTTTAAGATTCTGAACACAGATATATTGGCGGGTACCCCCAACCTCAGCTTCCAATCCTTATGTAGAGCAGCAATAAATCCCTCATCATCAGTTAGTAGGTTGTTAAATCTAAATGGTCCCCTTCGGCCCTGATTATGAGATAGGTTTTCAATTTGCATAGGTGTGTGATTAGAGATTAAGGGATTGAGGAAGGATGTGACACAATCAGGGAACTGTGTAATCCAATCTCTGTTCACCATAGTCCAATCAAGCTTTTTCCTTGAAGCTCATCTTCCCATCTGCTTGTTACTCCATGTATAAAATTGCTCCTGAGACTTAAGATCAAAAATGCCCAATTGTCCTACATAGTCATTAAAATCAGATGAGTGATTTCTTAGACTGAAATTTCCTTAAGCTTCCGTGCTATATAAAGTAGTATTGAAATCTCAACATAAAAGTCATGCCTCATTATCTTTATACTAGAACTGAATTAAGTTATCCTATAACAGCTTCCTCTTGAAGGCATGATTAGAGCTATAAATAAATGAGATACTGATGCTGCTATTAACCTGAAGGGGCTTACAATTCAGATGTATTACTTGCGTCTCTATGTAAAAGACCTGAACATATACCAAATAAGGGTCATATCTAATAATGATTCTCCTATAGCTATGAGCTTGGTGGTTTGAGATAAACTTCCATTTTGATCCCAGTTTATTCAATACTTTCAGTTTTTCATATCTAAGTTTAGTTTCCAAAATAATGAGAATCCATAGGTTTGTGTTATAGACAAAATCCCTTAAAGCCGACAATTTTTTAAGGCAGTTAATCCCCCCTTACATTCCATGCTATGATCTTCATAATTTAAGCAATATTTGTTTTGAAGCCCTTTCTTTTGCGCTTGTTAGTTTTCCTTTTAGTAACAGTCAAGAATTCTCCAATTGTAGGATCCTCTTCCCTATTATTCGTAAGAGGATCAATCCTTACAATGTAGTCCAACCCTTTTGTATGGGTATCCAGATTGGCTGGTGGGACATCCACCAATTGTTCCTCATTCCTATCCACGAACATGACCTCAGTAGCCTCTGTTGCTTGACTACCAGCATTGTCTGCAGCAATAACACCTTCCCCTTCATGTCTTGCGCTCTCTATTTTCCAAAAACCATCTGCTAGCTCTGATATTTTCTCAACACGTTCTAGTTCATTCTTTCCCTCACCACCTTCATGTATAAGTACTGGACTGGTGCCCTCATGCTACTCTACCTGAGTAACTGTGACATCAATACCCATCAGTTCCTCACAACCTCCTCTAATGAAAGTCTTACCCATAGGAATCTATTTTTTTATCTTAGGTAGCAAGGGACGGCTTTCATTGATATTGAACTAATCAAGTCCAAATCTCATGATAGGAATAGTATCTGGTAAATATTTAGAAGGATTCATATTTATATAAATTCTAGCATATCCCAACCTCCTTCTATTTGTAGTATTATCATCCAAATATAAAGATTTACCAAGAAAACTAGCAATCATACTCAAGCTTTTTGTTATCTAATATTCTAGAGGAACATTGAAGAGATTTACCCACATTGGCACAGGTCTTTTTTCTTGCAATCTATCTGAAAATCTGGCTACCAAAGCTGTAGAAATAATGGAAAATTAGCTACATAGCATGGCCCTTCTTCTATTACCTTCACCGCTTGAGCTTTAGTGGAAAATATGAATAGGGTGTATTTGTCCTCTACTATTACAGCGTCCACAAATTCTTTATTCTTCCAAGTGATTTAAGCTCATTTTTAAATAACCGGAAAAGCTGGTCTTTTATCCTAGAAAAGTCCAATGAAAAAGTTTTCCCAAGATTTGACCCCATTCTTCTAGAGTTTTTCTATCAGGTTAGACAACGGTTTGGCTATCTCCTATCTTGGGAGGGCAGAAGTGCAGGGCAAGATCTATAGATCCCCCCTCCACTTGCTTCCATGTTCTTCTCTCAGTCGAAGGGTTGGCAGGAGTTGGAGAGGAAAATGGGATGGTTGCTTCTTTAGGTGGTTTGGGAGTTGTTGGTGTTGGGATAACAGGGGGTGGGTTTTGGGTAGGGCTAAGGAGGGATTTCGAATTTAGTTCTAAAAGTGAATGTGAGGAAGATGGTGGGGGTAAAGGTGGAAAAGCCTCCTGGTCTAGTGCTTGATTTGGGATGAGAGGAGTTTTTTTGTGGAGTTTGCATTGTTGAAAGGAATAAGTCAGGTATTAAAAGTGGAAAGTCAAGAAGCGGGAAAAGATGTAGATATCGGAAAGGTCTAGAATGCCCTCGGGTAGCTGTTGGGGGAGTATGGGTAGGGTTGATGGAAGGAAGCGATTTGAGGATTAGCGGATTAGAGAATGTAGGATGAGAGGATAGCAAATGACGAGAGGATGGAGTGGGGGCTGGAAAAGGGTAGAATGACAAGCGATTAGAGATGAAAGAAGTAGAAGAAAAAGAAGAATGAGTGCAAGGGCAGCAAGTTTCGAAGAGCTAATGGAGGTTAGAGAGAAGTCAGAGCATGTCTCTCTAACCCAATTGCCAATCTTTAATCATGTCATACTCTCTTCCAAATTGTACTGCTTTGTACACAGGATTATAAAATTAAAGCGGCTTAAAGACTAGGGGTCTGGGAAGTGAGGCTCCAAAATAACAGAGCACTGGATTGTACAATTGCAGAGGGACAGGGAAGTCAAGCTGCAAAACAACAGAGCATATCCTGAAAATCCGAAGAATTCTCAAAACAACTCATGTTGCATAACGAGCCTATGCCCTGGACATTTTCTTAACAAAGCATTAGTTTCTTTAATATCATCTTTTGAGCATAGAAAAATGAAAGTAAGAAGTTATGTCATGTCTAGCCAAGTAACTCTTATTGCAAGTTTATGTGCAATAGCTGCTCTATAAATTAATCTTAGGTTGGGGTATACAGGCATCCAAGTAAACGTGAAATTAGCCTGAAACTATACAAATGACTGTTAAAAAGAAGGTGAGGGCAAAAGCAAGGGTATAGCAATCAGTTTATCCCCAAGGCAGCAAGCGTTTCTGAGATATCATTGACTTGATAATTTTCTTTCACAAAGCCTATATTAGGGCTTTCAAGTGGCACTATGTCTTCTCTTTTAAAGTTGTCTTCACTGCGAAGAAGCTTTTCACTGCCACACTCTACACAGTCTCTTACAATAATGGTCCTGTGGAGGCCAACCAGTAAGTCCTCATAATCTGTATCCCCTTTCTCCCCAGCAAAGACAACCATTCTGGACAAGTCAATTCCCCATCTAACTGAGAGGTACCTGTGTACATGATTTTGATTCTTAATGCTAAGTTTTTTTGGTAGCCTGGAAAACATAAAAGAACAGTTCTAACCTTAAAGCTTGTATCCTGGAAGCAAATAGAGGGATCACGTTCAGCCTTGAAGCTGCACGTGTATAGATAAGGTTGCACCGAAAACCTCTCATCCGGAGCTTTTGTCTGAGATCATCTACTTTTCTGGCCTGTCATAAACTTATATTAGCATGTTTGATGTCAGGTAGCTCTTTCTAGCTCTATGTATTCATAAAAATTTCTCACCTTGGCCCCGGGTTTGATGCTACAAGAGTAACTCCTAGAACTACATGCTTTACTACATTCCGCGATCTCATCTTCAGGTCCATCTTCTTTCCTAACCAACCTTGTTACTGTTGACCCTACATTCTCACCAGGCCACCTATACTCCAGATGAGCTTCGTAGGCCGCGTCAGGGACCATATCTCTCCATGGATAATACAGTTCGCTCCCACTGTTGCATACTATCGCATCAAAATCCTCTATGTTTACTGGACAATTACTCAATGCTTGTGTAGTCTCTTGTAAACTCGAGCCAGACATTAGCACAAAACCTGTCCTATTTAATCCCAGACGCAAGCCCGCAGCTTTCATTACATTCGTGATGATTTCTTGGAACTTCTCTGTGATCTGTCCATTACAACTGTAGCAATCAACTGCTATCACGAAGAGTATCTGCCTTCTGCCAGGACTGTAAGCGACAGTAGCACCGCCATTGGAAGAAGCCATTTGGGTGATGGCTTCAATGAGCTTCTTCTGTGTGGAAGCTGCATCTAGTTCTCCATTTAGCTTGGAATCTCCCTCTATGGAGAATCTTAAGGATAGGTCTTCCACGTCCCTTAGAGAGTCACTCATTGGTTCTTCAAGAATTGGTGTGATTTCTAGGCGGGCAGTCGGGTGGCGGTTCCTGCAGTGTTCAACGTGGGAGAGATAATTACGACAATGCTCCGGCCATGAAAACCGATGGATGTTTTTCAGGCCATTTTTCCGGCATTCACTCCAGAGGTTTTTATCTGCCACAAGCTTTAGAAGAGCATCTGCAATGGCTATCTGATCATGAGGATCAATGAGGAGGCCATTGTTAAGTGCCTGTTAGGAGGATACTTACTGTTAGTTTATCAGAATACATCTCTGCAACTATAGCATGCTAAAATTCCAGAAAACTATACTATTTATCACAACATTAACAAAATTGGGCTAGTCTGTAGCCTGTAAAAGGGGAGAAGAAACTGAGGTGACTCTGGCAGTTTTATGCAGATCCTAAAGTTCTTACATACATCCTAAGACTAAAAATAGAGGAGGAAGAAATGAATTATAATTTCAAGAAAAAATAAACAGAACATCATCTTACCTTTAAAATATCAACTGGTCCACCATTTTTTGTTGCAACTACAGGTAAGCCATAAGCTGCTGCCTGCATGTATGGGTTAGAGTAGAAAGTAAAACAGCCAATATTCTCTGTGAGTCTGTGTGAACATTATCTTCATTAAGTTTGAAGCAAGCAACACCTACCTCTATCAATGTGAGACCAAATGGTTCTACAAGAGCCGGATTGATGAAAACTCCCTTCAACATACAAAATCGATATACAAGTATTACTGTCAGCAATAATTAAATTGTGGCAAAGATAAGCAAAGGGTATTCCTGACAGGGGACAAAATGTTTGTACCTTGGTTTTTGCAGCCAGACGATAGATGTCAGGAACTTCAGATTGCTTGTGATGCTTAGGATAAGCCACTTGACCATACAAATCATACTTGTCGATAAGCTTGAGTACGGTTGTAAGAACAACTGAGCTGCTATTAGACATCTCTTCAATGTCATCTCTGTTACCAAGTATTAGTGTCTGCAGACGAAGGTACGGTGCTTAGGTGCATTGTTTAGATTTAACAAGAGAGAAAGAACTGCTATGTGCAAAAGTGAAGTCAAACACAAAATTTACCAAGTTGGCCAGCTCTCTCAGGGGCTGGCATTCACCAAACGCCTTGAGCAATGTCGTCACGTTCTTTTTCGGGTCAGGACGGGACAGCGCAAGAATGGTTGGTTTGTGAGGATTTGTGAAAAACCGCATGACCTGGTTGCAAAATTCAATCAGGGATGTTTAGCAAGGATCACGTTACATATTGATAAACCAAAGTTACTAATTGTTATTGAAAAACCTGACAACAATGATGTTACCTCAGACCATATTGGAGGGAGGTGCCTCTTGTTTTGGGATCTGTCAGTGCTAATCAGTGACTTGAGATCTCCTTCCAACGAATCTTGTGCCTTGACGTAGCTAAAGTCCATGCCTGGAGGTATAACCTGGCCATACATTGATACAGATATAAGACTGACTCCAATTTCCTGTGCAGCATATGCAAGATATGCCTGGAAAAGTAATCTGATTTTTTTTGACCGAATTTGTTAATAGGATGATAGAAAATGAAATTTAGTAATTGTGATGTATTGCAGAAGATTATTATTATGTCTTCCTATGACATCATTCTTTTGAAGTTGCAAGCAGAGGATAATTCTCTTACCACCATCCTGGGCATGTATCTTCCCAGGCAACTCACTCCCCGCCGTCTTCTAACCCTTAGCTTCCTCTCCAACTTGAGATCGAATCCGTCATATAGGCCCCATTGTTCTTCAATTTCTTGCCTTGTGCTGGTAACCACCATCTCAGAAGCATCCAACCCCAACTCCTCAGCCTCAATCCTTCTCATGATCTTGTAGGTAGCATTTATGTCCTCCCTTGAAAGCCTCCCTTGCTTCAGCAATTGCTCAAACTTATTCCTACCCAGTGAGTGCCCTGTTAGAACCATTGGAACATTTAAGGTCCCAGACAAATGTGCAGCTACCTCTCCAGCATCAGCATAGTGACCATGTATCACATAAGGCCACGTTGGCTTTCCTCCATTCACTTGTTCACCTAATGCTCTGGCCATACTAACAATGTGGTTCAACCCCCCATCAACAAATTCGTGTATGTAAGGCCAAAGTGACTCTTTTGGTATGTACCTGTGTCATAGATGTTGCAGGTTATTAGGACTAATACACTTAACAAGTGCAACAGAAGAGAACATAAAGCTCAAGAATTTGGATTACTTGTCACGAGGGCCGCAAGGAATGCGGATAATGTAAGCTCCACAGCTACCACTCCCATCGGTTGGACATGAAAGCATCTCAATTGGCTCACCGTAGCTGTAGTCGACCTCCGGTGAAGCAATTTGTCTGGTCAGGAGATCCACACGATATACGCCCTTAGTATTAGCCAAAGCACGAGCTAGTTCAACCACATATTTCACCTGTAATCAAAGTGCAGTTAAGTCTCTGGATGGTGACACTTGATGATTACTTCTGGGATAACTAGCCTGTATGTGATGTTAATACCTGACCACCAGTGTCAGAATCCCTTCCAAGTTCCATGTTTTCTCCGCGAACCAAACCGTGCATACTACATTGGAAAACAAATTTAGAATATCAAATGCAGTAACTGTGATTAAATTTTCTCGAGGCTGATAGAAATTATTATCCCTGCAATTTTTCTTTCTGCTGTATTTGCATTCTGTCTTATATTGACCTGATGATGGTGATGCAAAATACCTTATTAGTACAATGTAAAGATTCCTTGGCTTCTCCTCATCAGACCATATCTTAATTTCAGAGTTGATCCTGCTAAAATCCCGTACAGGTTCTGCAATGGTGGTCTCACCCTTCTCCTTCTCACCCTCAGATAACTCAGAAAGATCTTCTGCAGCATCATTACGTCCTTGTTCACGCTCTAGCCGTCTTTTTGCTAGCCTTTGTTCGTCGTCCCATGTTATCTGCAATTAGAACTTTCATTATCTACATTGTCATTATTCATGGACTTGTCTCAAGAGCTCCTCTAATCATACTTCTAATATTTGATTAATGCCATAAATTTTAATCCAAAAGGAGAAAAATAAAAGAACATAAACTGGCCGCAACCTACTTGAAGTTCAATCAAGTTTTAGACTGTTTGGTTCGATTTCAGGTTGTTCTAAAAAAATTTTGAGCCTAATCCGAGCCCGGCCCTACTCGTTGCCGGAATCTAACCTGTTTCTTTCTGCGGGCAAGATGCCAAATTCGCCAGCACATATTCTCCAGCCTGTTACTGCGTTCACGAGTATTCCTTGTTGCTATCACCTGCACTTTCATAAATGTCAACATCACCATCACTCATCACAAGTTACTTCTCACGCACTACCCAAAAGGATTATAAATTTCTTGCCTTAGCCGTGTATGCAACTCGTGCATGCTCTAAAAGTTCTAACTTCTTTAAATTGGCATCACTTGCATGCATATAGGATTTATTTCCTGAAATTTACTAATAACCCAAAACTTGGTGTTCAGTGGTTTCTTACCTTTCCAATTGTTAAGTATACTTAAGATACGTTTTGTCTTTTTTATTTTTATTTTTCAAGTTTCTTACTTTTGTAGGTTCCATGCATAATTTTGGCATTTTAAAATAGACTAAAGGAGAAATCTTTGTTAGATGCTGAAATCTTTACGTATTCTTATCTCAACGTTATTCTTTGTCGTTAATAGCCCATTTGCTATGTGTCTCTGTTATATTGTAACTAAATAATACTCATGCTTGTTTTTACATGCATTTCATAAATCAACCCAACTAGAGGTTTATAGTCATTTATGGTAGATGGAGATTAATCTAAATACATGGAGAAACATTACTTTAAATACTTTTGATATATATTAACTCTACCCTAAAATTAAGAGACACTTCACTGGCGAACATAAAATCAAAAATGTCGGCTCATATGAATAGTCTAAAGAGGTCTAATAGTATGCAACCTTACTCCTAACTACTAAAGAAATTGTTTCTGAATTGCATGGTTAGTATAATAAAAACTAATAAGATTCTAATATTCTACTGATAAATTCAACTCATAACCATTTGTTCACTTGCTCTCTATATATATAAAATGTGCAAAAGACAAAATCTGCAAGTACAATAACAACTTTGACACGACTTATTATCATATTTATGTGGTGCAGAAGACAAATTCTGCAAGTACAACAACAATTTTGGCACACATATCATTATATGGAAAGAAGATATTCAATAGTCTACGCCACAATTAGTCATGGTATTTTGAAAATAAATTATCATCATCGTCATCACTCAGTCTGAAATCTCGCAATGAAATAGAGTCCGAGATATTTTGAAAATAAATACATTCGTAAAATTATTACTTCATACCATAAATTAATTACTTTCAGTAGTTTATTTATTGTATTGTTAATTATGTCTATAAAATGTATCGGAGAACATTTCTGGAAAAAAAAGGTCAATTAAAATATCATAATCAATTAAAATAGCTTTTGACTAAGACTGTCCAAGATCAAAGTTTAAAT
>JAOSBN010000177.1:5009569-5031264 GCA_027563595.1 Erythroxylum suave
AAAAAAAAGGTCAATTAAAATATCATAATCAATTAAAATAGCTTTTGACTAAGACTGTCCAAGATCAAAGTTTAAATCAGAGACCCTGGAAGCTTTACTAGTAGCTTTCGAAGTCACTTGAGTAATATAGATGGAGTTCAAGCAATGAATGGTGTGTATTTGAGGTCAATAATTTGATAATTCCGTAGATATCAATAAAGTTTTAGTAAGTTAAAAGCTCAAAAAATTAACAATATGAATTGCTTGGTGGAATAAAAATCATGCGTTGATGCATTTGTTTCATGAATATAAAATCAAAATTTTTATTTTTTGTCATTATAACAATATCTCTATGTGAGCCAGAAAGAGAGAAAGGATGAGAAGAGAAACCTTAACCCAAGTCTTGTGAAGATCAGACTCATCAAAGCTATTGATGACTTCTTCCACAAAGTACTTTGTGGGACTGAACGACTTGCTGTCTTCAGGACTGTTATCTTTGCTGCTTTCATCTCCAAACTTAACAACCTTCAACTTCCCATCTTCTCTTTTCCTCGCCCCATTCCCCACATCCAAGATGGCCTCCAAGTACCCATTTAGCCATTCGTTTCCTGCTGCCATCTATTGATCACAACGATATATATACTTCACACCAATATCAATATGTATATACTATATACTATACATACAATGAAACAGATGTTAAAAAAATGGAAGTAGAAGAAGAAGAAGAAGAAGAAGGGACGTGGTTTCAAGAGAAAAAGGAGGTATATAAAGGTCGAGGGAGAGGCAGAGAAAAGGGTCTGGTTTCAGGGGCTCTTTGAAACCAAGTTGGTCGTGAACAAGGCACGCCACTTATAAAGGGTAGCAACTCTCTCTTTTCATTTTGTTTTATTCCTTCTCTTCTCAGCTCTCTCTATACGTGTATTAGATGTGTTTTAAGATTTTGATAGAACTTGTGTGATATTGTAGCAACTAGCTAGGATAGGGTTACTCTCATATTCCTCCACTGTTGCATTACTAGTCCAAACATTATTCTTTTTATTATCATCTTTATTTTCTGATTCCTATGCTTTTATATATGCTCTTCAAAGCTCGTCGTCCCGCACTTGGCAAAGCGAATAATGAAAGTAGCTTAATAAATTGGGTATATTTACAGCATATCCATTCATTGGTCTGCAAATAATCAATCTTTGTTTATAAAAGAATAAGATCATAGCATGGGTTCAAGTATATCTTGTTCGATTATAGTATAATTAAAGTTCTATTAGAATTTCATCATTTATCCTTGTTTGAGGTTTCCTTGAACTTTGATTGGTACTCTTATATGTACATATATCACCATACATGAAACCCTCTTCTTATTTATTAAAAAAAATTGTGGGCTAAATATGCCACTATATATATAATTGCTTATGATTTGTCATTTTTAGTTTAATCAATATATTTTCAAAATTATCACTTAATTTTATATTATTTTTTAGTTTTCATCCGATTTTATCCGATTATATTTCATTAATTCATATCTTTTTCACTTCAAATAATATTATATTAAAAATTAAGTATGTTTAAACTACATTAGTTTAAGTAAAAATAAATAATATATTAACATAATATAAATTAAAAATTTTGTAATTAATGTAAAATTCTTGATATAATAATAGTTTCTTCATACTTATTTAAAAAAATTTAACTGTAAATATATATATTTATGGATGTGATCGTTTGAAAAGAAAAACATATATAATATTTACTAATAAATAGTTTATAGACTATTGTTATCATTATCATTATTTACTTATTTATTTTGGTTGGTAAAGAAAATGAAAAGCATTTAGCAAGTGGGGAAAGAGAGCCAATGATAAAACTATGTTGCCGAATTAGATGTTGAAATTTTGAAGTGAACATTGGCCTGCCCCATACGTGGATTGATTGGTCGACAATATTCTTATTCTCTCTTGTTGCTTTTGCCTTCGAGGTAACTAAAAAAGATGGTGCAATTGTATAATTAATAAGTTATAATTTTATAGAATTACGACGTAATTATAAATAATTACAAAAGAGTAAGGTTGTATTTTATTGAACCTTTTCAAATTTTACATTTTAACTAGAATTTCACTAAATATTATTATTATTATTATTATAGAGTTTTGAAATAAATATAAGACCTTAAATTTGTAATTTGTTTCGAAACGGTGCCTCTAGAAATATGTGTGTTGAGAGGTATGTCATTAAAATGTTTTGGCCTCGTCCTATGTAGCCATAATTTAAATTGGATCATTAAATTTTAAAGACCTCATCCTCTCAAAAAAGACATTTCTTTCCATTCTCAAGTTTGGCCTACAATGACATTGATGGTAATTGGAAGGACTAAATGGCAATTGACATTGATGGCAATTTTCTTACGAGAGTGTTGATCTTTTCTTTTTCATTTTGTGTGGACGAGTAATGCCTTTTTAATTTCACAAACATTTATTATATGCCATAGTGATTCAATGAGAAAGGATCTCTTCCAAGATGATTCGATTGATCTTTTTTGTTTGTTTGTTCATAATGAAACTCAAAATTAAGTATTTATCAAAAATAAATCTCGAAATTAAATTCTTCATCACGGAAGTGTGTGATAAAGCCTTGTAACATGGTTCAAATACGAATGCTTATTTGTTCTAAAAGAAAAGCAACAAAGGTGGCAGCTATCAATGCTCATTAGTGACCGATCATGTAACTTTTTCTATACGTATGCACTCGAACATAATGAAAGTGGTTCCCAAGAGCTCTGCCCATACAAGCAAGGAAGTATCCAAGAACAATTTATAATGTTGAATAAATTCAGCATATTAGAATATGTTGCATGGCATCAGATACCTTAAGAAAGGGCATCGGCATGACAAAGAACAATAACCCTATGCACTTGGCCGACTGTCATAAGATGGAGAAATGTGAACATGTTTAGAAAAAGTAGTGTATGGCACAAGAAATAAGCAAAGAATCTAACAAAAAAATAAAGAAAAAAGTGAGATCAATGAAAGGGAAAAAAATGAAGGTGGGGTGGTGGGAAGTTGGACTTGTATATGAGGAAAGGGCAAGTAAAACAAAAGGAAATCAACGGCCAAGGAAAGAGATGTGGGTGTATGGACATGGAAGTTGTGAAGGCTACACCACCAACATACGGAGAGAGTTCAAGTGGGCATG
The DNA here is from genome assembly GCA_027563595.1 of Erythroxylum suave. NCBI lineage: Eukaryota > Viridiplantae > Streptophyta > Magnoliopsida > Malpighiales > Erythroxylaceae > Erythroxylum > Erythroxylum suave. The sequence continues at coordinate 5,012,738 of JAOSBN010000177.1, forward strand.
GGCAAGCTACAAGCAATTTGGGAAAAAATTGTTAAAAAGGAACACTATTTGGATATTTCAGGAATATCCTTTTGATTACATTTGTGGCCATTCATGATTCAACACCATTTCTTTGTTTTTATTTATCTCTTGCCCTATGCAGAAAGATAGCCACTTGCAGTTTCATGGAGATTTGAGTAGGAACAAAGATTAAGAACAAAAAAGCATATTTATTTGCACTTACTGTAATTTTAGAAATTTGATTGGGTTTGATAGGTCATTTTATTCGCAGTCAAAACAAAAGGAATAATCTTGGAAGTCTATAAAAGCTCTAAGATACCATGGCAGCATTCTCGTGTTGGAGAGCATGACATAATTGGCATTACCAGAGACGAGGCAAGGATTTTAAGCAACAGAAGTTAGAAGCAGCAGCTGATAATGACTGTAGAGAGAGGAGAAATCATAATATTATGGCTTATTTCTCCACTGATTGTCTTCTTTCATTAAACTCAGTTCATGATAGAAAATGATTCCTTTGGTTATTCTGGAACTGCTATTGAGATAATATCTTTTACATAAGTTATCAAATTTCAGAATATCTACATGGCTGCAATGAAACTATAAAGCTAAACCAGGTTTGAAAGAAAGCTACCTGGTCAAATTCTTCCAAAAGAATTAATGCACTCCCTCCCTATCTAAATATAAGAATATTGCAGATAAATATCTTCTTGCCTTCCGTCTCAAGTGACTAAATCTGAATCCCTTGGTTTCTTTGTTCCATTTGATAGGTATTATCCTTGCAAAGAAAAACCTTCCTCAAGACATTCAGTTCTAATGTCATACATGATCTGTTGCAGTAAACTTGGATTGCTTGTAACAACAGCATCCACTTTATCAGACAACATTTTATGCATGGAGTCAATATCATCAACAGTCCACGCAAATACCTTCTTTTTTCTCCTATTAACAACCATACAACTATCAGGTAAATATATTTACAAATCAGTTAGCATGTAAAAAGTCATGAATAGCTCAGAATGGAATTCATACCTGTGTAAAATTCTGACAAGTGTTTCGTCAATCAACAGATGATAAACACCAACAACCCCAGCTCCTTTCATCCTTAACAAGTTTGATCTCACACCTGTATTGGGATCAATCATGACAATGTAGCCCACCTGAATAAGGATCAAAGCATGCCAGTCAGTTGCAATTTTAAACATTAACTTTACAGAACCCATTCTTGTTTTATGGAATTAGGTCAAGCTAATGACAAGTAATTACCAAGAAAATACTCTAAACTGATTTACCGTAACGTTTGATGACAATTTAATTACATCCCTTGCTAAAGTGTCACTTTTTGCCCAAATAATGCAATTCTTGCACCGTGCCCTGTCAACCTGAAAACTTCAACTTGGAACATAAGGGCTTAAATTTAAACAAAACTATGTCAAGAAAGAGCTGTAACTCTGACATTCAACTTCGGTAACACATTGGGAAAAGAAACTTGGTTTCTGCTATTTTGACTGCCATTCTAATCAATTGAGTGCATGTACCAGGACAGTACTTATAGTTAGTGCGCAAGGTCAACTTGTAAAATCTGTTAACAACATTTTGGAGCTAAGTCATTGACATCACCAACATACTTTGTATTAAAAAAGACTTTTCACCAAGAAGTTGATAGATCACCAAGTAATCTAAATCTAAAATTAGGAGTATCTGCTTCAGAATTGAGATTCACGGTTAGATTTATCAAGACATTCCAGAAGAACAAATTGTCTCGAGTAGTAGCTCAAGCCATTAAAACTACCACAGACCACTGACTGAGTAATTTCATCATCAAAAGCAAAAGGGAATACAGAATTTCTCTGCTTGATGAAATTCTGTGGGCCTTAACAAATGAGAACAACCCATGTCAGGTTCAAATTTTCATTTCCAACTAATGAAAACAGAAGTTCCAAGACATCTCATATTCAAGCTGTCAAAACAAACTTCCAACTGACATCTCGATAAACATTTGCAATATGCATCTCATTTAACTCAGCTCCAGCATATTATCTCTTAGTTCATCAAATAGTGCTGCTACTCCACTGATTTCCATCCTCATTCTTTAATCTAGCAGAAAAACAGTGAACATGAGTTTATTGACTTCTTGCAAGCATGACATAGTAAAATATATTGCCCAGTGAAGCTGTAAAATCTCTCGCTTAATCAAAAAACTCAAGAAGTCTTAAATACCCCTCCTCTATATTTTCATATTTTTCCTAAGAGAGGTAAAGTTGCCAGCATCTAGGTTTGACTTATTATATCCTCTATAACTAGAGAAATGCCAATCTCCTCTTCAACAAATAACTTTTCTTGCAGTGGCTCTACATTCAAATTAGCCACATTGTTGACATGTTCTCCTTCTCAGATACTCTCCCAAATACAAAGCTTGCTTTTTCTCTAAGATATTTGTTGCTTGATTACAATAAGAAGGTTCCTCTCAAATGCAGGAGATACTACCCAGCACGGAAAAGGCCACAAAAATACAAGTTTCAGATTCCAAAACTAATCTTACAAAGTTATACTACATTTAGAAACAGTAAACTAGTACTTCGTGAAAGAAACAAACTGCGAAAAATGAGCCATAATATTAAATTATTGCTATCTGGGATGATTGAGCAGATCAAGGGAACCAAGAGAATAAGAAACTCACAACAGAAAGAATATCCTTCGCAAGTCCCTTCTCATATGACGGAGGCCCAACCTTAGCATCCAAAATCACATGCCGAACTGAACCTGATATCAACTGAACAATACAGAAATCATGCTTGTTTGTTCCATGAAAGTTGTAACAAATATACGCATGTAAATACATGCAGAAAGACACAAGGAATGGTGATGCATGGTACATCAAATTTGATTTAGAGCAATTACATCCCTTGTCATAACAATTAACTTAGAGGGGCTGTCGAAGCAGGACCATATCTAAGTGAAATGAAAGGTACCAAGGAAGGGAGGGGACATCCAAAATTACCTTCAATGCATCCTCAATAGTAGGGATCTTATTGTCATTAAACTCCTGGGGATATGGCACATCTAGTTCACTAATCTACGACCACCAAAACAGAAAAAAGGTAGTCAAAATTACTAGCAAAAATACAGTATTATTTTGCTAAGCGATACTGTTTGCTTTCTAGTCAAGCATTAGAACCAATGGTTTTTTTGTGTTAGTGAGCATTGACACAATATTTTTCACTCCATGACGATATGACAAGCATATATAAGAAAAATGACAAATCATGTGAAGGCAAAAGTTGAAAAATGACCATGGAACTAAATTGACAAGAAATATCATCAACATTATACTGTAGCACATTGGACTTTGGAAATATTTGTAATGAAACTGGAAACTGTTTCAGAAATGCAGCAGGTCTCACCTCTTTCATGCTGTATTTCCCAACCTTGGAAGTAGCATTACCAGTTATCCGCTGCAGATCCCTGCCTGCAGGAATAAAATCAAATTTCCATGCAAAGGAAAATGATTTCATATGTTAAAATGACCGTGTTGTGCTACATCTAGGAATCCAGATATATGTGAACACTACATAAGATTTAGGAATCTAGAGTTACAATTTCATGGTAATTTCATGATATTGGGGAAGTAGGATGTTTCAAATTAAAGATATTTGATTCCATGCCTGACATATGCAACATACTTTGCAGCAATAAACTAGCCAATAAGTGGATGCCAAAAAAGTGATTAAAGCTGTTTTTAATGCCCAAAGGACATCTAATATATGTACTAATTATTGAACATCTTTCATAAATTGCTTGACATGATGTCTTACAAATATTTTGTCCTATTTAAACATTTTCATGAAAGAAAAGTGCAATAAGAATAAGTCATCTGTTTCCAGTCACAGCAAGACTGATAAATTCATAATTATTGGAATGTCTTGTCTTGTTAACTCTAATAGTTCAAACTTCACCTGAAATACCCAGTTGATCAGAATTACCAAGAAATCCAACTTTTTTTCCATATAAGACTGTTACTGCTAACCTTAGCTTGTGACGGTAAAGCAGAGTTCCTAGTACTACCTCTCTATAGCATAATAAACACAAATCAAATTCTTAAACCATTAGCCGGTCATACATGTAACTTCTTTTAATTATGAAATCTAATAAAACTTTCTTACTGAATAGGGAAAAACTAGTATCATAAGCCAGATATTTGTCAAGTAAATTCAGGTTTGGCAGTAGATCAGTAGATCATAGTAAAAAAAAGACTACGTATACCTGTCATGAAGTGCGAATAGAACACCGTCATTGGAGCGTGAAACATCAATCTCAATACAGTCTACCTTAGATCGAAGAGCTAGTCCATATGCAGCCATCTGAAAGCCAAAAAGAAGAAATAATCCAAATAAGTTAAAAACATAAGCAACACTCACCTTTGTTGAAATTGGATTCCAGGAATTTAGCACTCGAATGGACTTAATTTTATTTCCAAAGCACGGATCTCGCCGAATAAGATATTATACACATATATGATGATGTTTTTAAGACGTGTGAAAACAACCAGTCCACTTGGAACCATCCCAAGCTACAGGCTTTGTGAAGTAGTTCCAAACAATCAGCTAAAGAGACAAGCAACGCTTACCGAGTTAGGGAAGGCATTAGTTGAATCACCACCATGAGCACAAACGAGAGGAGGATCATTGAGCCAACCACACTTCCTTAATTGCAACTGCCCATAAAAACAAACCAAACTCTGTACATCACAAAACTGAACTGAAAAACAGAAGTAAGTGAATCCAAAGAAAAGGAAAAAGGGTCACTTTGTGGATACGACGAAGCCTGAAATGGAAGAAAATGGGAGGCAAGAGAGCGATGAAAACAAGTGATATTATGATTATGCCCAAGGAAAGTCTGAATCTTGGGAGCCGACGGTGGCGTCGGGGATCGTCGTGTCCAATCGGCCGCCGGAGGAGTGCCGCTGGTTGCCTTCTAGCAGCTCCTATTCGACCGGAGATCGCCATATGGGCATGAGAGGCAGGAATTTGGCATAGCAGCAATGCAGTGTTAAATAACTAGATACGAGGATCATGATCTAATTAAACACAAAAATACATTAAAAAATGTTTTTTTTAGGCATTTGTTATTTGTATTTTTTGTGGAAACTATAATCAAATTTTAATTTCTTATTTCATTCATGGTATTATGGTCAATTATATTATATTTTCATTCACACAAAATTGTGCTTATGGCAATTTCAAAGGTTATCATGAAAAACAATATGCTAATGTTAGTAACAAAGATAAAGACTTGCATAGCTCCCTTATAGAGAATCTGGTATTGTTTCCGTATTTAAGAGATCGATAGATCTTCTGTCTCTTCGTTTCTTTAGGAGATTAAATGGCCATGAAAAGGCCTTGTTTTCTTGAGGTAGTGATGGTTTGTTAAATGTTTTCCATGCTTTTCTTTTATGTTTGTTTTCATGTCATGTCAGTTTCAAGTTGCATCAAACGTTTTCAAGCTTGATTGTTCACATTCCATTTCCTAATTATTTGTCCGCAGCTCCGTAATTACGGGTCACGCAAGTAAATAGGACCGCAGCTCCGTAATTACGGGTCACGCAAGTAAATAGGAAAATAAGAGTATCGATCCATAAAGAGTTACAAAATAATTACTAGGCTAAAACCATTCAATTATTTAGGCTGATCACTTAAATATTGATTATTGAGAAATTGATTAATTAACAAATCCCTAAAAATAATCCTAAAACAAACATAATAACTGCGCAATTTATGACTGTAAGGAATAAATCAAATATGTAAAGGGCAGGTTTCAAATTTGGTTTCATAATCGACTTCTAATAATTCTCTTCTGGTTTATTTAATAATCTTGATCCCTAGACTTTGAAGGAAACTAAATCTAAATTATTTATGATTCTCTATCAAGATGTTAAAGAAGTATCCTAGTTAAAATCAAGCCCGACTATCATGGCTCATGAAATTAACTAAAACTCATTAAGATTTTTATCTAGTTGGAAGTTCTTCTCATAGATTTTCGCCTATGTCTAGGTCTAAACCTACAAGTTCTTAATTTTGGTTTTTCACTACCGAATCTCACTTTTCAGTTCTTCAACCGATAATTTTGACACAAATTATGTGAGGCCTAACACACAATAAGGGCAATAATACTCAAAACAAGAGTCGACAGTCACGAATCAATTTTATCGAATAAAATTCAGAATCAAATTCATGTTCAACAAAAAAAAGATCAAATTAAGAAAAATAAACATTAGAGGAGGAGGAACGAAGAACTCTGATTTGTCCCTCGTGTGTGTGCGTGGTAGCCGCTTGCGTGCGTGAGATCTTCCACTCCTGCGTGGTCTTCATCCAGCTCCAGCGTCCAGTGCTTAATCAGCGTCGTGCGTCCCAGCCTGTGGTGCCTTCATGTGTCAGCCTCTAGTGTCTAGGTCTCAGCTCTGTTGTCGCGTCCCTGCTCTTCTTCGTGTGTGTGGTCTCCTCTCTATCATGTTGATCCCAGCGCCCCAATTAATAAACCTAAAACATTGCCCCCACCAATCACCGCCTGATGTCTCTCTTACGTGTCTTCTTTTGCTTCTTTGATTTTTTTCCATGCCAATGACGACGTTTATCTAGCTCCTTACTTCCTTTAATGTCCTCCAGCATGGTTGTCGTTTTCTTGTATTGGAGTGATGTTTTGGTTGCTTTTTGGTCTTGCTCCCACTTTTAATTTCACTTAAGCCATAAAAAAAAATCATGAACTTGTCGTGAGCAAATTCTTGGGTCTAATTTGAAGCCAAACTCGTGTTTTCTATGAAAAAGCAAGAAAAATAAAATAAATAACAAACTCAATGAAAATAAATAAATAAACCTAAAAATGTTACTAAAATGAATAAATGGATATGCAAAATGAATGTAAATATGACCTAAATACTTATATAAATTGGACTAAACACTAAGTAAAACAAAGTCATTTTTTTTAATAATTGCAAATTCTTCATCAAAAATTGGATGAAAGTTATCAATATTCGCTTCCTTTCTTTCGTAATCTTTTATAAGGAGACTGCTTTCGTAATTCAAAATTTTTGACCTTAAGATCACAAAAATTCAAAATTTTTAACCTTATGATCACAAAAAAGCGTTAAACCGTGCCGACATCACCTCAGAATTTCAACAACAAAACCATTGACAAGGGAAAAAAATTCAGGAAGAAGATAATTATTAAACAATGATAGAAGCAAGCATTGATATAATATGAAGCTATGGTTTAACTTTGACAAATTAAAATCAATTAATCTAGATGAGAAATAAGTTTGTACAATATTTTTTTTTAACATGAAGGAATTCACAGCCACTTTATTTTTCATAGGTATTGGATAAACTTCCGAATTAACGTAATAATCTGCAAATTATGTCAACTTGATATTCCGCATTAGACAAGCCCTATACGACAAGCTTGATAGAGAAAGCGTAAGTAAGAGGATTTGAACTTAGGATCTTTTAACCTCATGCTCTCTACTCTACCAACTCAACTACCTCTAAGAAGCTTTGTACAAAGCATTTGCTTAGACTAGACAATCCTACATCATTGTTGGTTTTTTATTTGATTTCTTTTTTATCAATTTCGACTTTTTGTCAGGACCCTGATCAGTTTTACAAGGGAATGATTACATCCAATGAAGAATGTGGTCTTGTATAATTGGAAACACCTAACTTGCTATGTGTAATAATGTTACATGCTCATGGCTCTTGATGAAACCTCTGATTCACCCTCCTGCAACTCCCTGTCTGTTGCCTCACCATTTTCCTACAGAACACATTCAGGCATATCATATTAGCGTAAATAAGATCATACATACATAAGAGAGTAAACCAACAAAAGGGCTATAATCCAAATCTCAAACATAAAGTCCATTGCCCTCCAAGCAATTGGAGAGATCTGGGCATATGGATGTCTAGAACATTACCCCAGATTCCTTTGAAAGATATCGATCCAATGAACCTTCACCACAAAGGATTTTTCCACCACATCCAGGAGCATTTAAAGAACCTACAGACTCTTCATCAACTAAAACTGCATCGATCCTGTCGCTTCCTGTTTTAACGTCCGGAATCTGAGACATACAAACAACGCAAGAGGAATTGTCAATATCAATGAAAAATTTTCTGTTCTTAACCGGTATATTTCATGCATATTTCAGGGCCGTTTATACCTCAAACATGGCTTCAGTTAGAATATTTTCCAATAAGGCTCTCAAACCTCTGGCACCGGTATTCTTAGCCATTGCCTTTTTAGCGATTAGTCTCAGCGCACCTTCCGTAAAATGAAGCTTCACCTGAAATCGGATAAGTGGTTGTATGGCTATTACACAGGGCTGACATGAATGAAATGTCAAATTTTGGAGTTTATATACAGTGAAGAGAGAGAGATCATGTTACCTTGTTCATGCTAAACAATTTCTTGTACTGCTTAGAAAGAGCATTCTTTGGCTCTCTGAGGACCTAATAACAAAAACAAGGGTCCAATGTATCAGGCCATTTTATTCAATATGGAAACTGTAAGTTCTAATATCAAGTATTCCTTAGTCATTTCGATGTGAAACTTATTCAAACAAATGCAAGAAAAGGCATCAGAAGTACTAATATAAGCACATCCGGAAAGGATGGGGATAAATTAAACTCGCTAACATGATCTAAATTTGTGAAAAAGGAAGTCATAGCGCTTGTTAGGTAAAATAAACAAAAATAATAAACTGGACTTGCAGAGAGAATATCGTCTCAAGCAAAAGCTAGTCAAAAGCAAAAACAAATTAACAGACTTATGTAGCCTTTCATAGAAATACTTGTCACAGGAAAAATGCCCTGAAGGCATATCTATGAACTATTCTCCTGCATCCTAAGAGGATCCCCCATCAGATTCCAAACTGCAACTTAAACTAAGATCAAAATGATGTGCCTTGTTATATCTACGTCAAAATTAGATAAAAAGTAAAGCAAAAAGAAGCAAGAAAGAATTACCTGCACAAGCTCATCCTCTGTTAGGGCTGACAAACTAACTAGTATCGGAAAACGCCCAATGAACTCTGGTATAAGTCCATAAGCAATAAGATCAGCACTCTCAACCTGCAGACATACTAAGAGTTACACACATAAATACTTCCCCATTTCACACTCACTAATACAAGAAACTGGATAAATGACTAGTAAACTTAATTGCTGATAAGATTGGAAGGTTGGATCCTGATTCTTACACATTCAAGTAAAGACGATGTCACCAATGCACTCATTACTCCTGCAGCTCTCATGTTAGCACGAACAGGTGCTCCAAATCCAATTGAAGAATCTTGCCGTCTGGTATACTACATTTTTAGTTCAAATGCCCCAAACCAAATACTATTGTTCATACATCATCTGTAAGACAAAATTATCACAAGGATTACCTCTCTGAAATCGTCTTCTCAAGATCAACAAAAGCTCCACCACATATGAAAAGGATATCTTTTGTATCTATCTGCAAGTTAGTTGAAAGAACTTAACATAAAACTCCCAAAGCAATAATAAATCCACAAAAGATGTGATTAACAAACTATGCTGATGATAATGGCGATGATAATGACAGTACCAATATTCACAGTTGATGAAATTCATTTTCTTATCATAAAAAGTAAATTACTGATTAACAGGCATATGAAGACTCGAGGAGCCATCGAATAAAACTAAAGTGAATACCTATTCCAAATTTGAACATAGTAAAACTCATCTGCTGACATTATGAGAAGGACTCTAAGGAGGAAGAAAAAAAGGAATCAGATCAATAAAAGTGTGCAGGGAGCTACATGGGCCACCAACTGGCAGATCACAGCTACTTCACTATTTCAAACACGTCACCAATGTACTTGTTAAGATAAAATGAGAAGGAAAATCTGCCCACAATGCGAGACACAAATCCCTTTTCACTATTTCTTTACATATCTATTTACATCAAGCCAAATTGGTCATTCACTTGCCACCAAAATTATATCAGAGCTATGAGGTTGACCATCCAAATCAAGAAGAAACTCAAATATTATGGCCAACCGTAGTCAGGAGAATCTAGTGGTATCCTCCATAATATTAAAGATGTTATCATTTCTTCCATTTGTAAAGGCATAGAAAATGCAATAAAAGACTTTAGGAATGAATACCTGTATGTTATCACCCCGAGGATGCTTCCTCGCCCCTTTCTCTGGAACACTCACTATCTGAACACCAGGAAAGTTTTAATTACATGCTAACACTGAAATTGTGGCAATAATCTTACAATCTTTTTAGTGCCTCTCAGGGAAAAAAAACTCAAAATATAAATTCAGATAGCATGGTAGCAGCAGAACTCAAGGCAAAATATATCATTTCAAGCTATATGCAGTAAGAAGAAACAAAGTGCAACTTGCAAAAAAAATAATCAATGAAAACATAACCATCACCCCAGTATCCATTAGTGGAAATGTGTTTAACCTTGCACCTTAACTAAAGGTAACTATTCAAAAAGAGAAACCATTGGAGTTATAAGAAACATATTTAATTTTGTATGACCTAAATCTTTGGAATTTTGACCCAAAAAAAAAAATCTTTGGATTCAAGGCAGGAGTTAAATGACAATCCAACAATCTATAATTCTCTTTAGACAGATTTTATGTCACTACATTCATTATGGTATCTTAAACCATGAAAGCAGCAAAACATCATAATGGATTGCCATATGGTTCGTTTTAGATGGAGCTTATATCATCAATATCCCTAAAAAAAACCACTATTATAAAAGAACGAATGATAAAAGTTCAGATAAGAGCATAGAGGAGTTGGTGGTTTGGCAATGCTGGTGATTACATATCATTATATTGAATATATTCAGGGCAGACCTTCTTAGACTAAAACCTTTGTAATCAGGAACCCCAAGATTATCATCAAACTTAATTGAAAATGATATTCAATAAAAAAGTGATAGTTGCAATTTTAAATCTACTCACAGTTCCTTCCAGCATTTTTAATAATGCCTGCTGGACACCCTCACCAGACACATCTCTGCTAATATTTAAGCTCTCAGCCTGCAAAATGATTGCAAATGTTCACAAAATTTAGATCAATGCAATCAATAACTACTAAATCACTATGAAAAGATCCAAAAACCTTTTTGGTTATCTTATCAACTTCATCAATGTAGATCATCCCTTGTTGAGCAGCTTGGACATTGAAATCAGCTGCCTAGATTCCAAACAAAAAATGAGCATTCACTTTATTTGGAAAGTATGAAAGGACTGGAATATGAATGCACAATATTCCAGCTCTTTGCCATAAGGAGAATACACAATGTAGGTTTTTTAAAAAAAAGATGGTGGGCGAATACACATCCGTAATCATAATCCAATAGGCTCAACACATGTCAATTGATTGCCAAGAGGCAAACCTATTACTTAAATTCATTATTCCTAAAGAAAATGACATGTTTATTAAAAAAAGAGAGAGGAAAAACAAAAGCCACTGGGGACAAGTAGAACAAAACCTACTCAAGAATGAAACGTGAGTTACAAAGGCAATCCAGCTTCAACCAGTTAGGAAAAGAAAATATTAAAGGCCATCTCAGTAATAACCAATTAAGCTAAATTTATCACTCCCTTCCACCAGCACTCCCCTCCAAAAGAAATCCCTCTTCTTTTTGCATTCACCATCTTCTTCCTTCTATTTTCAAGTAGGACCTATTCCTGGCTTTATCATCGAATAACATAAATGCTCAAATTTTTTGGCAATCAACAGCATCGGACCTAATGAATCAAAACATAACAGACAACTCTCGAAGTTGGGGATGGCAATTGTCAACCCGTGAGCCTAAATTTAGTTGTTTTCAATGGAGACTGACTCGAGACCTAATTATTCTAAGCAAAACAACATCGTTTTACTTAGAAGAGTTAGGCCTCAGGTAGGCCAAGGCTTGGGCAGCTCAAGCATAGAACCAATTAAAAAAATTACGTTGCTCTATATTTTTAATTTTTAAAAAATTATTTAAAAGAAAACCCATCCCTACTCGAAGTTGATACGTCAACCACTGCCTCTATTAAATAGGTGGACATTCACATATTAAATAGAGGCAGTAACAACAACCAAGCATATGTCACAGTAATCCAGTGACGAACATGGTTGTAATACCAAACGATGCCAGATATGAGGCATATACCATGAGCAATTTGTACAGTATAGATTCAACATCTTCTCCAACATAACCAGCCTGCAAGAAAGAACAGCATTTTGCTTTTTCAGAAGGATAGTAACAAACAGGAAATGACAGTAAAAACTTATAATAGGTTTACTGCTTGGAAGAATCGTGTTACAAAAGCAACAGAAATATTGCAGAAATTTTAATTTACATGATATAAAAATCATCTTTAGCTAAGAATTTTTAATAAAGAGCAAAAATGCAGCTGGTGGAAGATACTAAGCATGCAGACTACCCAATTGCTTAAAGAAATAAAAAAATTATTATGTAAGCATGAAATTATCAATGTTAATTTCCCCCCATATATCTAATGTGCCACTTTCACCAATCCATTTTAGTAAAAGACCTGCCTGTGTTAATGTAGTTGCATCAGCAATGACAAAAGGCACATTCACAAAGCGTGCTAGTGTTTTTGCAAGCAGCGTCTTCCCTATTTCACATAGAGTCAGAACAATCAGGGATTCTAAATTCAAAAGCCTGAAAATAGGACTAACAATATAGCAATCTGGAGAATGAAGGTTTAGAATTTTCAAAATGCAAGTGACAATGAGATTGTACCCGATCCAGTAGGACCCATCAAGAGCACGTTGCTCTTTTCTAATTCGACATCATCATCATTATCAATTACCTCTGAAATTCCTGATTCAGCTCCCGACCTATTATTACCATGAATCACTTCAATTTCCATCTCATTGAATTTGTTCACCATACACAAAAGTAAAACAACTAATATCACCAAAGGGTTACAATGATCGATCTATTCAAGACAATAATGGAGTTCTATCAGTAGTATGCAACACTTGAACACAAAGGGGTAGCTGCAGACTAACCCTTTTTTCAAGGAGGCATGATAAATCCTCTTATAGTGGTTGTAGACAGCCACAGCAAGTACCTACAACAATCCACTTTTTTTTAAAATATGAAGAGTGCAAATATGTGCATGAGAGGAACAGATCCACAATCCATAACCCTCATGTGCGCCCAAAAATCTGAAGTTTAAACTGAAATGTGCAAGCAACTGTTTGATGTTTATTTGCCATTCAGCCACTCAATAAAAGAACTACTTTATTTGCCATTCAGCCATTCAAAAAAAGAACTACTTTTAACTACAATAAGCTCATTCTTAAGATAAAAGAGATTTTGTTCATATAAGCATATCCCGTAGTGATAATATGCAGCAACAGGAACGAGAGCAATCATATTTAGGTGAAACTTAAGATTTCAAGTCAAATACCCGCGTAAAGGGCATTGGTTGAATAAGCAAGGAAAAGTCAATCTTAAAACATGTAAATTAGAATGCATGAAGAACATGATAGGAAAAGCCTTCACAGAGTCATTGAAATCATTGATTTAGAAGGAGTTTGACATTCAACAGGAAGAAAAAATCAACTATAAAAACAGGGCCGAGTTTGAAAACAGTCCTAAGTTACAAATAGCTGGAAAATGACTTAAACGGCTTCAGTCCAGCATCAAGTCACAAGTCAAATTACCACAATTCAACAGAAGGAAATGAAGCTCAGAATCTCGGGAATGACTCTGCAATGAAATAGTATAAGCATATAAACAAATGATCCATAAAAGAGAAAACCTTTTTGGCTTTATGTTGCCCAATGACAAATTTATCAAGACCCTTGCAAATCGCCTTTGGCGTGGGTAAATCCTTGCCCATATTAGAACCACCCCATCCACCATTCTTTCCACCTCCATCCCCAGCACCACCAATGTTAGACCCGCCACCCCCGCCTCTTGTTACATTAACTCCAGGTGCAAAAGGTGGTCCAGAAGGAGTATGCACGGCCAAACCATTGCCACCAGACGGAGAAGTTTCGGGTGGAGGCCAATTCTGCGGTGGGTCTCCAGCGTAGCATCTGAAAGTCTCCCAAGAAGAAGCCCTTAGCCTATTAGACCCAATATTCTCAGCAACAGGAATACTAGAACCATAATCCTCAGAGGAATAGTCTTGAGTTGATTTGGAATGAGAGGGTGAGTGCTTTCCATTCTTAAGCAGCATGTTTTTGCTAACTCTACCAATCTCCACAAAACTCCCCTGAAGAGGAGCAATGCTATAAGGTCGAAAGTAATATGCAGTTTTACAATTCGGGCAGAAATTCACAGATTGATAGGTGTGAATATTTTTACTACTATCAATAGCGGACTTATTCTGATTTTCATGATCTTGATTAGGAAAGTGACGACTAGAGAAGAGAAGATTCAACAGCCTGGAACAGCGAGGACAATGGGTCTCGGCCCTAATCTTACGAATTTCAGCACCGTCATCGCCGGAGTTGTTGCTGCCGCCTCCGTGGTCCCACTTGTACCGCTCTTGGATTGAAACTAGAGACTCGCGTCGGCGGTTGCAGCCCATGTTCATGGTATGAAGGTAATTCAAATGCGTCGATATGGTCGCCGACTGCTCCAACATGTAATTCTGCTTCCGCCGGCAAAACAATGTCTCCGGCCGGTGGCAGAAACGAGTTCTACCGCCGGAAGCGAGCAGCGGAGTCATGTCCTTCACTTTCTTCCATCTCCAAATCCCAGACATGGGGGGAAAAAACGAATCTTGAGACAACCCCACAACAACAAATCTATAAAAAAAATGAATAAACACACTCCTCTACACTACCCCAGAAGATTAAACACACAGAATTTCTTTGTTGGTCTCCCGGTGCATGAAAGTTTCAAGTTCCAAAGAAAAGATCGGAAATTGGGATATGTGAATGTTACTATTTTAACAGTATTATATATGAACAGGAGCCTAACACATATTGCGTGTGGGAACAAATTTGTCATTATTTAATTACGAGTGAAAGAGAAGAGAGAAGCATTTCCAAAATTTATAGAGAACCCATTAGAAGAATGGAAGATAAGAGTGGCATTGTTCGTAATTGTAGAGGAACAATGGACAGAAAACGGACTCCTCATCCTCGTACTCTGATGTGTCTCTTATCTTCGTAACTACTGACTATGTTTTCAAGTTACTTGCAGCCAAAAATAACTTATTAATTAAAATTTTTGAAAAACACTAATTAATTTTTTAAAAATTATTATAAAATAAATATAGAAATTATTTGAAGACTGAGTGATTGTTGAGAATATTCACGTATAAATGTCCTATATTAAAAAAAGATTAACCTAGAAGCTTAGCGGGGCTATTTCACCATTTTCAATTGATTTTATGATGGATCTTCACTTGGGCTTATGTATATCTTAATTTTCCTCCCCACGTGAGCCTATAGGTCCATTGCAAATTTAACATAATATTAAAGCCAATTAAAACGTTGATCTACTATTTGCCCCAAAAGGGGCCCATTATTTAAGGAATTAGACAAGGATTTGAGGTTTACAAACAAGCGGTTAAATAGTATTGTTTGCCTCGGGAGGAGGCCTATTTAATCTCAATCAGAAGTCCAACTTTGATGAAGATTGCCCAAGTAAAAAGAGACTCATGTGAGGGAAAATGTTAAAAATACCCACATATAAATGTCCAACGTCAAAGAAAGAAGAAAAATAAGACTAACATATAAGTCTTATGGGCTATTCAACTTATTGCCATTGGTTTTGAAAAGAAATCTCACTTGAGTTTGTGTGTGATATAACTTTGCTCCTCATATGAGCCCATAGGTTCATTTCAAATTTAACACTAATAGGATCTTAATAGTAAATTATGGGTGTTGAGGAAGCCTAGGAAGAAAATAAACCGGATCCAAATGAGCTCATGTATAACTAGAGCATCATATCTCAAATCAAAACCTCTTGTAAATTTATAACATCTACTCCTCAAGCCATAGCTTATGGGAAGTCATTTGAGTCACTTTGATCAAAATCCATTAGTCTACTTCGTCAACCTAGCTCTGATATCAATGAAAGGTTTTGAGGGAGTTTGGGGAGAAATTGAACTAGATTCAAATGAACTCATATACAATTAAGAAATCATATATCAACTCAAAATCTTAATGGCCAGTTTGGTTGAGTGAAATAGCTATTCTATTACTGATGTATTTTTGATGAATAATTATTCCTTTATTTGGTTAGAAAATAACATATAGAATAACTGATCCTAGATTTAGTTATTCTTTCACTCTAGGAAATAGTTAAAGATGTCACCTCTTGTCTTTACCTATTTCCACGAACATTGGAAATAGGTAAAGACAAACTTTCTCTCTTTTATTATTATTATTATAAGAAAATTAATAATAACAACAACGACAGTAAGAAGAAGAATAATAATAATAATAATAATAATAAAATTAATAATAACAACAACCACAATAAGAAGAAGAAGAATAATAAATCCCAAAGTCATATCCCTATTCAATCGAATTAGCTTCAAAGGATCCCTTTCTCAGATTGAGAGCTTTGTTTGCTTGTTACCTCTGTCTCCTTTTCGTAGTGAAAACTCAAAATACAATCAATAGAATTTATACGAAAAAGAATATTTGCTTTTTAGGAAGAAAAAAGTCAGGGAGATTCAAAGGTTTTGATTTCATTCTTCTTTTTCTTTTTTTCTATGAAAAAGATTTGGATTCCTAATTATTATTATAAGAAAAAATAAGAAGAAGAAGAAGGAGAAGATTAATAATAACGGCAATAACAACGATAATAATAATAATTCTCTTATAAAAAAGATAATAATAATTAAAAATTAATAATAACAATAATAATAAGAAGAAGAAAAAGAAGCAGAAGGAATTAATATTAATAATAATAATAGTAGTAATTATAATGTAGCTAGTGGAAACTATAATGGATATTTTGATCTTTTTATTAATTATTCTTTTTTCATTTCAATTTTATATTTTTAAACCAAACAATGATATATATCATCATTAAAAATTCTTATGAATAAATCAAACTAAGTGATACTCATTTCTCTTATATTTTATTCGTAAGAATAATCATTCAATTCTTAATTTATTCTAGCAGGTGAACCAAATACCCTATAAGACATTGGGTTATAAGCGCTATCTTTGTATCTATATCTCACTTTATCTTTATGTCTCTTTCTTATGTGAGATGACTGTACTTGTGAAATTTTAACAGTAAATTATATTAAAAATATTTGAAGAAAATTTAGCAATAAAATTTTTATATTATAAATATTTTTAAATAATTCTGAACACTTTTGAATACAAAAATTATACCTTTTGGGTACGTAAAATCATAAATATTTCTATATAATACGTAATTGTAGTTGTCGTTTTATGCTATCAAAGTTGTAAAATTTTGGTATTGATTTTGACAGTTTTAACTGTGTTTTCGAATTCTAAGTCCCTTATTCACCTACTTTTAGGACACCTCAAATCATTTGCTCCAATTATTCTGTTCTAACCAATGTTGCGAATATCATACCGGATTCGATACCAAATTGAGTTCTGGTACGGTATTATACTGGTACCGGTCAATACCGGGTACTGTTTCGGGCAATTTTTTATATTTATAAAATAGTCCCTAAAATTTTTAAAATTTGCAAAAAGTCTATTGATATATTGTACAATTATATACTGTACAGTTTACTGTTTACAAGTTTACATCAACCTATTTCCAAAAATCATAATAATAAATAATAACCACGATTAATAATTTAATATAAAATGATAATAAATTTTAAACATTTCAATATTAATAATAACCACAATTAATGTGAAAAAGACAATCATCATAATACAAATATAAAAATAAGAATAATACAAAATATTTAAAATATTACAATAATATAATTTCAATTTTTAATAAATAATAATCACATCAAAACATCCAATAAAAGAACAATAAATATCCTTTAACTATTACAATTTTATCGTGACGAGGAAACAATCAAGTTGAAGTTAAACTTGAAACAAAAACATTCACAATTACATTACATATATAAAATTTAATATAAAATGATAAAAATCAAATATAAGTAAAATTAAAAAAAGATGAAAAATAACATGCAACGAAATTCAATCGTCAACAAGTGGATACCTGCTATAACTGCATTGATCTCAGTTATCATTTGGTACAAAATCTTCATCATTGAGAGGAGCTTCGTCATCATTATCATTCAAATTTAATGCACCAAATGATATGTCAAGGCTTTCCCATCCAAGATTATCTTCCAATTCATTGATGTATACCAAATTCGATTCTTCAGAAGCCCAATCCGCCAAAACATCGATGTTATCAATAGAAATTGGATCATTTGAACTGCTTGTACTATTAAGGCTTCTAGTAAACAATAAATTATAATTATTAAAAAATTATAAGAAATTATATTGAAAATAATAATAATAATAAAATATCTT
>JAOSBN010000177.1:5051507-5081383 GCA_027563595.1 Erythroxylum suave
TTTGTCCTTTTTTTATTTCATCTTTAACGTGATCATTTATTATTTATGTACCTACCATTTTCTTGTTTATAATCTAAGCTTATATCACCTACCTAATATACTTTGCTTTGTTTTATCTTCAGAGCATATTCCTAAATCTTCTTCATCAGTTAGACAATGCCTTAATAAAAGATTCAACCATGCTGAAAATAGTTCACACTCACAAATAGATATTCCAATCAGCAATATTGAATCTACACCAGAATCAGATGCAGACGATCACCACAATAACAAAAAAGCCAAATTTTCATAAACTTTTCCTGTCAAAACAAGCTGATAAAATGCCTACTGTACCTTTTGTCCTTTAACTTTATGTCATCTTAAACTTGGATATTTTGCTGTGTTTTAGATGAATTCAGATGGTATAAGATACATATAATCCTCTATTATTCTCGTATCCCATGTAGATATAAAAATATATGCCTGTGTAACTTAGATATAATGACCCATCTTTCCTTGAAATTATTATTATGTTTTTAGTTTTCCAATTCAATCGAATAGTTAGGTCTTTGAATTCAACCACGTCTGTTGGAATATCACTAAAAAGTTTAAACTTATGTGGAGTGTATTCGCGAAAAGAATTGTGGTTGGTGGGATCTGTCTTTGCTTTTCCTCGATAGAAACAACAACAACATATTTATTTACTAAAAAATGTTGAGCGAAGAACAAGTTTCTACCTTTTTTGATTCTTGATTCTAATGTGTTTTAAATGAGTTCAAATGGTATAGAAATTAATGTAACTGTTCAAGTATATGATGAATGTGTTTTAATTTATCTTTAAATGTATAAATGTAAATTGCATAATTTAGAAATTTGTAATCAAATTATAAATATTTAAATTTATATGTATACTAAGAAAGCAATTACGATAGAAATATTTCAAATATATAATTTAGAATATTAAAATTGAATTATTAAAATTAGGTTGTAAAATTTTGGAATGAAAAATTTTTAAAAAGTGAGAAATATCAAGTGTAATGTATTAATTATAAATAGATAAAATATAGAAAGTAAATACAAATATTTAAAATATGATTAAAAAATAAAAAAATTATATTAATTTTCTAATCAATTGAATAATTTAGTTATCATTAAAAAGGTTAATATTTATAATAAAAAATAAAATAATTTTGGAAATATTGTGATGAGTTTTTTTATAAATGGTTCAGATAATCACGAGTGCGACTTAATACTAAAAATTTTGCAAAAAATGTTATGTAAATCTTTATCAATTGTTGCTATATAAGATAAATTTCGTGATTTATTTATCACGAAATGATCATGACAAAATGGACATTTTTATAAATACTTTGATAATTAAATTACACACTATTTATTTATTTATAATTTATTATGTTCAAATTTTCTTATTTAATTTATATTTTTTATACATTTATAACATACACGATATACTATACATTAGCTTAATTTTTTAAAATTTCATCCAAAATTTTTACTTCCTAATTTTACTTATTTAGTTATTATATTCTAACTTTTATATTTTTAATATGACATATTTTAAGCTTTTTAATTAAGTTTCCATTACATATTTAAATTATTTATAATTTAATTACTAATTTTAAAATTTTCTATATTTATTATACATTAAAATTATATAATAATATAACTAAATATATATTTTAAATATTTATACTTTTATTTATGCATTAAAATTATATAATAATATAACAAATTAAATTGGCAAGACATTATTACTGCACATTTGTGCAGTATTACTATGCTAATACACCCATGTTATCTCTGTATGGATTTTAGTAGTCTATGTGATTTTGGTTTTGTTTTTGTGCATATGCTTGATCGTTAGATTTTGGAAATTGGTTGGATTTTTGTGGGTTTCATTTACATGTGACAGTATGGTGTTAGTATAGATAATGGTCCCCTCAAATTCTCTGGCCCCTTAAGCCTGTACTTACCCTCTCCCAGGTGATCTTGACCAGGCTTAAGGGGTCAGAAGATTTGAGGGAGATGGTCAAGATCACCTGAGACAGGGTAAGTACAGGCTTAGATGGTCAAGATCACCTGAGACAGAGTAAGTATAGGCTTAAGGAACCAGAGGATCAAGTCTCAATAATGATGAGGTTATAAATAACGCTGAAGCTAACAAGTGACACTCTCACGTCAGTATCGACAACGGTGACTAACGTCAGATTATAATTAAAACAAATTGAAAATTTATACATTTTATTGTTATTTTTTAAATTTCGAGTTATAATTAAAAAATATATAAAAATTAGAGTTATTTTTTATAATTAAGCCTTATATAGGTAACAAAAATAACAAATATGAGTATCATCTCCGTTAGCTATCCAAGTAACAAAGATGGACGTAAAAAACGATGATCTCTGACCCGACTAGAAAAAGAAAAGCTAAAATAACAAGGAATCCGCTCTTGACGAAGCACAGAACTGGTAGCGTTCGTTTAGAAGAAGAAGAAAGGAATGGAGACAGAGATAGCCATAGTTGGTGCTGGAATATGCGGCCTTGCCACTGCTCTTGCTCTTCATAGGTACCATTTGCCTTTCTTTATTTTCCGGGAAACTTGGAGAAAGTCAAAGAAACTGGAACTGGGGATTTATGTTTATTTTCCTCTGCATCAGGAAGTGTTTTAAGTGCGTTGTTGTGGAGAGATCAGAGAGTTTACGAGCAACTGGGTCAGCAGTAACCATCTTCACCAACGGATGGCGAGTCCTTGATCAGTTGGGTGTTGCTTCAAAGCTACGACCTTTTGCCATTACTATCCACACGTATGTACTTCGCTGCTCTGTTTCCGCATTTCCTTAACCAGCTGTGTTGTTTTGCTCTTCAATTCTGTGTTGGTTATTGCTGCAAAATTCAACAAGTTAAAAGTCAACCCTCCTTTTTTGACATCTGTACTTCGTCATCAGATTTTCTTTTTTCGTATTTAACTTGTTGGGACGAGTACCAAAATTGGTTTTTGTTTTAATTCATATATACCTCATTTCAATTTCCTTCTATGGTTGACCAGAGGAATTTGGCAAATTCTAACGAGCACTATACATTTTGATTCTTAACTTTCTGGAGCTGCATACACCTAATGATCTGCTTCCTAAGTGGTTCTAATTTGATGACTGGCTCTAATCTTCAACTAGACTGCAAGATCGATTACTCTCCATCGCAATACTAACTGTCATAACAAATCATTCGTTTTTCTCATCATTCATTTTATATGTAACCTTCATTTATTTCAAAAGTATCAATCAATTTGTTAAAGGCTTAGACTTTACCGCCATTATTAACTAGCCATCAGAACCTCAATGAATTGTTTCAGAATTCCTGTTTCCCTTTTCAGGTTATATGAAAAATCGTTGGATGACAATTTTGGATTAAAAATACCCGTGAGGTAAATTTCTCATCTTCAATTTATTGATTTTCAGATTATTTGCCTCATATCTGTGTTTGCCAGTATGTACACAAGAAGCAACGAGTAAAATGGAGGAAAAAGTTCTTGAATAGTCAAATAGGTAGTAATGTGTCTCTTGTAGGTCTAGGGAAACAAGTTTGGAAGTATCTCTAATACTTTCTGTTTGCTTCACATTATTAGCAATGAAGAGCTAAGGTGTTTGAAAAGAAGTTTGCTGATTGAAGCCTTAGCTGCTGAGCTGCCGACAGACACAATATACTTTGGACGCCAAGTGGTTGCTTTGAAATTGGACCCCGTAACTTCATACCCTTTACTCAAATTCCAAGATGGGAGTCTCCTAAGAGCCAAGGTATTGCTTTGGTATCTCAATTTCAGGCGTTAATATTGAACAGATCAGTTGGACCAATCATCTGATATATTATGCCATCATCTAGCTCGTGATTGGATGTGATGGAGCAAACTCCATAGTTGCCGAGTACTTGGGACTGAAAGCTCCCAAGCTTTTGTCTATGTGCTCAACACTTGGATTCACAAACTATCCAGATGGACATGGCTTGGACAATGAGTCTATTAGAATAAGGAAAGGAGGTGTGTCCGTAGGGAGAATTCCAATGGATGACAAGCTTGTTTACTGGTTTGTGGCACGAGAACAGGCTTCTAAAGGTAAGTTGCCCTCACACTTCAACCAGTACCAACAGTCAAAGTCCTCACTTGATCATTTGGAAGCATGGTTAGTTACTAGCTACATAATCTTAGAGATTCATGTTGAGGAGGAATGAAGTCCTCCCTGTAATATTCCCATAATGAAAAGAATTGCCCCTAAGACAACTTCCAATTCCATGATTACTGTGCCTAATTCTTGCTTACTATTGAGCCTTCTTGGTCTGTATGGCATTGTTTCATAATTTGATTGCTTTGTTCGTTGGAACAGATTTGACCACATTCGAAGACACTGATGGAATAAGAGAATCAGCAATCGAATCGGTTATGGATTTCCCAGACGAGATAGTGGAAATGGTGAAGATAAGTGACGCAAACTCATTGATTCTAGCAAGACTGAAGTATCAAACACCCTGGGAAATTCTACTAGGCAACTTTAGAAAAGGTGCAGTTGTAGTTGCTGGAGATGCAATGCATGTAGTAGGGCCATTCCTTGGACAAGGTGGCTCAGTTTGCCTGGAAGATGCAGTTGTACTTGCCAGAAGCTTGGCTAAGCATGTGGAGGTTAGTGTGAATCAAGATGGGCACAGAATCACCAAAGGAGTGGAAGCAGGCCTTGATCACTACGTAAAAGAACGGAGGATGAGATTGGTGTGGTTGTCCACACAATGTTATCTGATCGGCCTGCTAGCTGAGAATTCATCCAACTTGGTTCGTCGTGGATGTCTGTGGCTCCTTGCAACTCTTTTTCCAGACACCCTTTGGCATGCTCGCTACAATTGTGGTCATCTCTAATTCAGAAACAGTGCCCTGATGTTTGTACACGAACAATCAACGTCAGTTATGCTGTCCCAGTGATATCTGTTATATTTGTTCTTTGGATAGAAATTTGTCTGGCTGAATTGCAAAAGTTGTTCGGCCTAGATCCAGACCAAGTCTAAGCCCTAGCCCGAACCTGAGCTCAGCCTAACGTGAAGCTCGATTTTTTGAAAAATCAAGTCTAAAGCTTGGTCAACTTAGGCATGGTCTGTTAACTTCAGGCTGAACCAGGCCCAATTGTCATTCCTATTTTTAAGTGTATATCTTATCAATTAACCTCAATTGTTACACAAACAAATTCATATATAACTCAAAACATCCATTTCTTACTCAAACTAATAAATTAGGTTCAATATAGTTTATGAGTGCATACAAGTGTTCATATGTTCTCAATGACTTCTCTAAGGCCAAGTCTCTAACATGTCAAAAGGTCTTCCTATAACTTAATTACAATTTCTTTATGCCTAAATCAAATTAAATATCATTAAATACATAAATTAATTTTTACAACGACTAATACTAATATTTAGTATATTCAATTAATTGATACGTACCTTTGACTAACCAAAACCATATTCAACCAACTAGTTGAACCTCTACTTGACTACCCAACTTTAAAGCTCTCCCATTTTGTCTAGATTTTGTAACTTGTAAGTTGTTTAGCTAACTGAACTCCCAAAATAGAAACCTTTTTCCACTTTATGCAAAGGTTTTCGTTAATTGATATGTGCATATTAGTTAAGAATAAGATTGCGTATTATTGAATCTTTCAAAATTTCACACATAAGTGAGATTGTTACTTAATTGTTGTTGTTTGTTTGTTTGTTTGATATACCACTACTAGATAATTGATCGTACACAAAATAAAAAAATGTATAGAATTATACTACAAAGTTTTTTAATTGAGATAACAAATTCTTTTATGCAAAAAATATAGTTTAAAATCTTTCAAAAGTCTCCCTTTTTATGATTAAGAAGATTCTTTTTAAACTTTTTCAAATTTCTTCTTGATTATGATAGTATATATGTAATATGGATTAAATACAAATGACCATGCAATTATTGAATTGGTAAATAATTGAGAAGAACAATTCAAGAGTTTTTAAAAAAATTATATTGGTTGAATTATAAATGAAGTGCTTATTCGTCTCATCTTGACTTGATCTTCACTTGTATGTTCTTGAAATTCACTTGTACTCATTTTATATCTTCATAGTTAATTTGAATTAATTTTTGTATTTGATTACTTTGCTCTTGAAATTGATATTTCACTTATTATTTGATTCTATTATAATTGAATTATTAATATTATCAAATTTAAATTCATTGAGGGAGAAATTTTTAGCAATTGATAAAGTTGTTTCTTAGTGACCAGAAGGTCACAGGTTCGAATTATGGAAATAGTCTCTTTGTAAAAAATACAAGTTAAGGTTGCATACATCCATGACGCTCCCTAGACTTCCGCAAAGTAGAGAGTCTTGCACACTAAATATGTTGAAAAAATTAAAATTAAATTCATTAATAATCATATGTTATTATCATTCAGATTGTGATTTAGGACTTCTCTTGAATCGACAATATTAAATTCTATAAATTATAAAATTACATTTTTTGTCCTAGTTAAGATCTACATGATAATTTTTCCAAGTTTTAAATATACTAAATAATGCATATTGTGTTTGAATTTAAATTTAATGTTAAACATGGAAAGTTCAATTTTGTTAAAGTTGAGTATTATATTAGATGTCATTATATATATTGTACATTATATAATACTCAACTTTAACAAAATTGAACTTTCCATGTTTAACATTAAATTTAAATTCAAACACACACACACACACACACACACACACACACACACACATATATATATATATATTAATAACACAATTTTTAGTAAAGTACTAAATATAAAAATCCTCACAAGATATACGAGAGAACTTGACGAATCAATCCATCTACACACCTTTCTTTTATTTTTATACCGATTCGCCAAAATAATCATTGGCCTACATCTATTCTCCAAGTTCCACTTAAGAATTCAATATAATCTTTGTTTAACTAGTGAAGAAAAACATACATTCAGCATCATATTTATCACAAGTGAAAAGAAGACCTCACAAACATCTTGCTTTATTATAATTAAAGAGTAACCATTTAAAAATCTTATTTAAAATCAAGTGTAACTCTCACAAAGTGTATTTCAAACAAATTTTCAATTGTAATATTTGCACAATCATATGATTCAAAACATTCCTTTCTTCCTCACACTAATAAATTATGATCTAATATACCTTATGTAATACACATATGATCTCTCTATCCTCTTAAAGTGTGAGATCCCACATTGGTTGGAGAGGAGAACGAAGTATGCCTTATAAAGGTATGAATATCTCTTTTCTATAGACGCGTTTTTCTGGTGTAGGAAGAACAAAACCTTGAGAGTCTTGGCCCGATGGGTAACCCCAAAGTAGACAATATCTATAAGCAGGTGGTATAAGCTGTTACAAATGGTATTAGAGCCGGTTCCGGACCCGTTTTGCCAGCGAGGACTTTGGGCTTTAAGGAGGGTTGATTGTGAGATTCCACATCGGTGGGAGAAGAGAATGAAGTACGCCTTATAAGGGTACGGATACCTCTTCCCCATAGATTCATTTTTTCTAGTGCAGGAAGAGTAAAATTGTGAGGGCCTTGATTCGATGAGCAACCGAAAACAGACAATATATACGGATGGGTAGTTTGAGCTGTTACACAAGGCTACCCTCTAATATGCTAAAGGTTCTTCTCACAACTTAACTTTTGTCTATTTATACCCAAAACTAACTCAAATAGTCATTAGACACTTAAAGATCTAATATATATTATGCAATATACACATATTCTATCTATCCTCCTATGACTCTTAACAACTCTATAGTATGCCATATCACAACTTCACTTTCTTCTATTTGTACCTAGAACTAACTCAAATAGTTATTAGAAACATAAATTAGCTATCACAAAGACTAGTTTCAAAGCATGTTTTGGCTGACTAGGCATCCACATTCAACTAGCCTATGTTTGTTCAACTGGACCTAAAAGACATCATTTATTTTGTAACTTTTTGTCCATTTGCCTAGCTAAAACCCTTTGAAAACTTCTAACTTTCAAGTCTTTTCAAAGATACAACACACACATCTCTTTGATAAAATTTTGATTTACAGCTATTAAAAATTTTTCTCAGAAGTTTGATTGAAGATCAATAATTTTTTTAATGTCGAAATAAATTTCCTCTTAATTTGTGAAAAAATTAGTGTTATACCCTAAATGCAAATAATTATGCAATAATTGAGTTCTTTTGTTTATTGAAATAACAAAGATTAAGTTATAAAAAAGACTATAATAATGTATTTGATTCCTCCTTATTCTTCTTTCTTCACTTGATTTTCTTGAAATTCTCTTAAGTTGCATTTGTGAGAGTGAGCCTTAGAACAACTGATAAAGTTGCTCTTTTGTAACCATAAGGTAACAACTTAAAGTCATGGAAATAACCACTTTGTAAAAATACAAAGGTAAGGTTATGTACATTATGACTTTCCGCAAACTCTCGCAAAGCGGGAACCTTGTGTACTGGATATGTGAAATTTGACTTTGACATTTAATTTGCATTTGTGCTCTACTTTACTTATTTTCTCTATCATTTAATTGCTTGATTGACTAATTGGCTCATTTATGTAATAAGTAGTATAGACTTTATTACATACCCAGAATCATACATAAAAGGGTTAAAAAACGAAGGATTGCAGAATACCTGATTTCGGTTTCATCAATTCCGATGCAGTTTCTAAACTCTAAACGATCTCGAATTTCTCAAGACCTTTAGAAAAAGTGTTTTCCGACACGAGGTTTAGGTCTTTTTATAGTTTTCTTAATACGTAAGCTCTCTTAACCTGTCAAAGAACCGTATGCTTTCGATTGATATGAGCAATTGTAGGAGACCTTAACCTATATATATAGCTTTCATATCGAACTTCCCCATCACAAGTCTAATATGGACTAGGTCTACACTAAAAGAGATCCATTTTCTACCCAAACTTTGACCCATTGATTTAGATCATTTATTGGGCTATTTTATTACCCTTATCTCGATCAAATTATTAGAAGTGTGCCCTAGGCCAATGGACATATGTGACTTTTGTACTGACATTCAGATTTATTAATAATATATTATGAGGTGTTCTTTTATATATGCATGTATATTATTTACGTAATGTGATTTACATTCCATGAATAGTATTAGGCTTATGTCATCAAGTATGTGACTTGATAGTAAAACTATAAGCATTATTATATCATTCTGAAATATCCCTGGTCGATCATTATTAGTGGAACAATAATGAATTAAGGCTAATATGTATTTTTGATTGATGATCACGTTTTATTGATCATAGATATGAGTTATCAAATCAAATATATAGATATATGTTAAACAACATATATTGGACCGACCCACAAAGAGAACACTACATGGTTTCATGTCATTAGTGATTCTCAATATGGTTTGACTTTAGTCCTTTGACCTGAAGTCATCATGGTTTCCTACATGAGGAATTCGGTGTTTTGACATTAGACTAAGTTATCTTTAACCGGATAACAAGTAGTCTTATATTGGACATTAAATAAATCATGCGGAGGGATGTGAACGAAGTAGATGAGATTTGTACCTCTGTTAAATGAGAGAGATATCATTTGGTCCTCTTGACAAGTATGACTGAATAAATGCATGGCCGTACTCAAATGAATTGACGAGAAGTCATCAATGTCATTTGTTATAGTCAGTCAACTTAGGAATTAAGAAACTAAGATTAATCAAAGGTTGACATGTACCATGCCTTGTGAGTAATCTTGATATCGTGTTACAAAGGGACTGAGTTTATAACCATAGTTACAGGTCAAATCGGATTATCGATCCTCATTTGATTTGGGTAGTCATAATATCTTGCTAGAGGCCACTTATGACTTATGGGCTTTGAAGTGTGATCAAGCCCATTGCCAACACCAAATGAGCCTACAGGGTCGCATACAGAGAGTGATGTAATCTGGGCTTATTCTCTTAGGCCTAATTTATTAGGTACTGAATAAATATATGTGGATATATTTATTGAGCTAGATTGAATTAAGTTGTTGGGCTTTTATTATATGAGATATAATATGGGTCAAAACTTATTGGGCTTCCATAATTCTAATGGGTTTAGGATTATGATATTCTTATTCCCAATAGCAATAGAGATTAGGGTTTCTCTAATAGAGAACTCATGTCTCATTAGATGTGATACGAAAACCCTAGCCACCTAAAACCTAGCCGTTCATTCTTCTTCCGAGAGAAACATTAGTGTGGCGTTCTAAAGTGTTTAGAACGTGCTAGCACACATCAGTCGTTGCCCGTATCGTTCATCCTCGTGTGGATACCAGTAGAGGACATTTGCGTGTTGCAGCGTCTGCAGATCTGAAAAACAAAACCCAATCCGTATGAAGAGGTAATTTCGTACTAATGTAAAATTTTTTATTGTACTTCTTATTGTAGTATATGGTCCTTTCCGCTATGTATGATGAATACTCGGGCTATAGGCGATCCAACACAAATTACGTAACTTAACCAATAATTTATTGAAAAACCAAAATTACAATTAATAGTTGTCCACTTTATAGGAAAATGAGAAAATTGCCCTTAGGGGCAAAAATGCCTAACAATTTACTCTACTATTCTATTGAACTTCATCTTTCATATATTAATTCATTCATTATAATAAAATTATCAATACTATTAAAAGTAAATTCATTAATATTAATGTATTTTGTTATTATCAAAATCATAAAATAGGATAACTAAGAAGACATTTGTCTGCTCTTTACTGATAAAAACACAATGAAAAACCAGCAAAAAATAATTATTGCATCGAAATATTTTCCATTTCATTGATTAGTGCACCCAAATACATGGTTAATAGAAAACTCTAGCCCTTGCAGACTTGCCAATTCACTTGTCAATATTGGGTTCCAACATCAGCAAACCAGATCTACCAAGTAACAAGCAAAGAATTCCTGAACCAAAGCCTTTACATACTTGCATGCACTCTATTGTGATTGCTTTCTTTCGAAAGTTTCAGAAGAAAGAAATTAGAAAAACCTGTGCCATATTCACTCTCAGTCAACTCTTCATATTGTTCCTTACTGTGTTTAGTATAAAAATCAGTAACCTTTTTCTTCCCTATTGCATATTGCCCTTACAATTAACGTCAGAATTGTGGTGATCTTCATCTTCAAACACCACCCATACTTTGCTGATTTTCGTTTCCAGTGTGCAAGAAAAAAGTGTTGCTGACAAGTTTGGATTTTTTCCCGTCTTCTGTCCTTTCTTACCTGCTTCAATTGTCATGCCTGATTGGGATATTGTTGATGATTTTGTGAGACAATCTAAAACTGGTGACCTGACTTTGCTTGGCCCGTTGATCTTGCTCGATCTACAAGAGCGGTTTGACCTAGCAATATTGGTACTACATTCCTCCAACGCTATAACATGTTCCATGGTAATGATTTGTACCTCTGGATATTCTAAGTTCTTGTTCTCGATAATCTGCTTGCAATTCTGGAAGAAATCGTGAAGCTGTTGGCTTTGTGGAGAGGCTCTTCTTAGAATCTGACAGGCCAAAGCTCTTGCAGGACTTGTTAAGTCAAAGAACATGTTAACAAGAGATGCTATACATTCACAGTAAGTTGTATAAACCTGAAAGCTCTCCTTCAACATGTTACTCATGGCTGCTTGAGCCAGATTATTGTCAGATGGCAAGATATGATCTGGGGAGCACTCCAATACCCTATCTATGAACACTTGACATTTGGGCAACTTGCGAAACACCATATCTATACACTTCTCATCGTAGCATCTGAACTCCAGACCTTGAGACATTACAGGTTCGAGTTTTCCAGCTTGATTGATGACCCAACCTACTCTTTCTTCAAGATATGCAGAGTACTTATGCAGGAAACGAACTGAAGAATCTGAATTCTTCATAAACCAGCCAGTGCTCATTTGAAGATGACCTGAAACATGAGCACCACGAAGCTGGTGCTCAAAGTTCCGATTGCCGCCACGCAACAGACGGTGAATGAGCAAGAGGGTCTTGAAGGCGACGTGGGAGTCTCTGGTCTTGCTGAGTCGGCGAGAGATTCGTTCAGCCAGAAAAGGGATTGATCCAGGGGAGTTGGAGACGAGGAAGAGGATCTCATGCATGTGCCTGTCGTCGATGGGACCACAATCATGGCCAGTTGCACGAACCACTGCAATCTCTATGTCGGAGAAGCCTTTAACTTCATGATAATTGTATATCATCGCCTTCCCTATTGATGCTTGATCTTTCACCGTGCCTAGAGCTTGCCGGAGCTTGCCATGTATATCCACCATCACCATCTTTCTTCTCTTTAGTTGGATTGTGGAAGGATGCAATTTGTGTCGATATGCTTCATAGGCTTATATATAAAAAGGGGAAGAAGAGACAAGGGAAGGCTAAATAATGGAGAATCAAATCTTGATTTAATTACATATCAAGTCCATTAGGCTTTCTGAAACAAAATAATTAAGCATACAAAGTCAAATAAAGTTCATTTGGTGGTGGCGAGGATCGATCTGAAAAAGTTATTTCTTTATGATCAGAAGGTTAAGAGTTCAAATTATGAAAACAGTCTCTTTGTAGAATATAAAAGGAAGGTGACGTATAATTAATGACCTTACTCTGACTCTCGCAAAAAAGGGAACCTTTTCTATTGGTTCGTTAAATTAATTAGTTTGAAATTATCACATTAAAATACTAATTAATTTTACAAATTTGGTATCAACTAATTGTAAAAAGAATTTTAAATGTGTGTGAGAATTGTTAGAGTATCTTATATTGACTAAATACGAAAATATTAAAGGGTTTATAAGTAGTAAGGGTCAACTATTCAAATGACTAGTTCTAGCAATTTTGACAATGATTGACCTAATCCCAATTCTAATATAATATCAAAGTAGGTTTGGTCCGGATTATTAATTTCTCAATTGTCTGTCTAGATGTTCAGTTCCAGCAACCCGGTTCCGTTACCATTACATTTATTTCAAGTGACAACTGGATGTCCAGTCACTGTTGCACTTGATGGGGAATTTTAGAATATCTTATATTGACTAAATATGAAAATGTTAAAGGGTTTATAAGTGGTAAGGATCAACTATCCAAATAACTAATTCTAGTTATTTCGACAATGGTTGACCTAAGCCTAATTATTGTTAGTGGACTTTATGCTCTGCTCATATTAAAAATTTTAATAAGAATAAAAGCACAACGTTCATGAAGTAGCTTTTTCATAGTCAATTTATTTATTTTATGATGAAACATTGTCAACTTATGCTTACTTTCTTTAATTCAAATGATCGAATGCTAGTTTTCTTTAAACTTTTTCTATTTTTTGTGTGAACATAGTAATCAAGTGTGCCTTCAACTTGAAGTGCAAGCCAAACTGAGCATCTTTTATGTTTACGATAATCTTGTTAGCTTAGTGTGTGGGTCTGAGTAATCTCTTTGAAGGGACCCTCTACCACTTGAAACAATATGGTTTTGATGAACGTGTGCATTGTCTGTAGTCCAACAAGACAAACATACCAAGTACAATTAGTGTTACAAGTTCTTCAAAGGAATGTGTAGGGTTGGTCCCATCAGGAGGATAAAAGAGAAAGTTAGGGGGAAAGGCAACAGGGGAATTTTGGTCATTGGTTACCCTACAAAAGGTCTTTGGATTCTCTTCCTAACGTACAACAATAGTTTAACAGTTTCTTTTCAAACCAACTTCTGTTTCAATGGTGACTCCATTGTTACGAATTTGAAAAACAAAACCAGCATAAAAGGAGTGCTGCAGAAGGGTCTCTTCTTCTTTAACTTTTTGGGTGTGGATATCAATGAATAAACTAACAACTTAGAGTCAACGAGGCACAATGGGACTTCATAGTGGGAAGTGTGGTGAAAGAACCTCATTCTTTAAGAATAGGATTCCTCTCTGCATCAAACTTTCTTCCTATTCGTAATGAAGATTCTTAATATCTTAACATTTTTGACTTTGGCATGACTTCACATCACCTCCCTTTCTTTTTCCTTATGATTATTACTACTCTTTCTCTAATTTCTCTCTCAGAACACGCTCTGGGTGAGTCCCACTTCAATGGGAAACTGGCACGTTCATTAGAGAAATTGAAAACGTTTTGAGGATTATGATTACCCTTCTCTTCTGTCGTGTAATCGGTGTTCATTTGAGGTCCACATACCTTGTGAAAAGAAAAGGTTATAACTCCTACAATGCTAACTCATAATTCGTTTCCTGTTACCTTACTATGAGAGGCTGACTTTGAAGGAGCTTCGAGAATGGCACGAGTGAACATTCTTTATGCGTATACATATGCTTTTTTATTAAACCGGCTCATTTCAGAAGCTGATATGACAGGTTTGAATACATTGTTCAAAGCATGATTCTTGCCAATCAAGTTGTACAATAACTCGAGTCAATGACCGAAACCAAGCTGTCAAAAACTTCTCCTTAACCTCTGAAAGCATCAAAGAATATATAGTTCGTGTGAAGATAAGCCGGACGCATATACTTTCCACCCATTCGCCCTATGCTAAGTTCCTCATGACATGTCGACCTTTGATATGAAGAGAATATCCATCCCTTATGCCTATTTACTTGATCCCTTCGTGTTTGAAATGATCAAATCAATCAGGAATCAGCAGTCAAGAGGAACTAGATAGAGAAGCCAATCGAATAAAATAATGAACAGTTTTTATCAGTCCTGTAACGCTCAAGAAGATCATGTTTGTAGCGAAAAGGACGCAGTAACTTGAAACAATCATAACACAAGCATATAACCAACAACAAGAGTTGAGCAAACACAACAATGCCAATCTGTCCAACTGTCTTAGTTCTACCAAATGTGATCCCGGCTCAGACTATGGTCTTGCTTTGTCCAACAAAATTTCAAGTAAAAACAAGACAAGCAAGGAATCAAATAAGTATCAAAGGGCCTCTTTAAAAGTGTATACTGATTTTTCCCAACATTATTAATTACCACGAATAGGTATTCTAAGAATTGAAAAGAAAAAAAAAATTATAATGACCAGTTCTTATACAATTAGTGACTAACTTTAATCATTATTAATATTCAGTTCTTCAATTGCTAATGATAATTCTTTGAATAACAATTCTAGATTATCACTCATTTGTAATTCCTCCCTTTTAAATCAAAAATAAAATATTGACAGACTAAAATATAATCGGAAGACACAGATATTTCACTAACATTCAGAGATTTGCAATTCAACATAAAACACATTTGTACGAAGTACAATTCAATAGGATAACAGTTTATTCGCTATACAAAATCTAATATTAAATGGATATAATTTTTCATTAAATTATACCATCTTGTGATGTACAAATTCTTTGATGTCGCTTTTGGATCAACTGGCTATCTAGCATTGTTACAAACAAAAACAAATTCCTAGGATAAATGTCATTGATGACAATGTACAACACTTGCAATATTGACTCTTAATAGAGCAATAATCTGGAGAAGTGCCACAACTTACATTCTTACTAGATAAATCTCAGCAAATCCTACTTCAGAGGCTTCAAATCCTGTAAAAACAAAGTACGTATTTAATATTTAAGTTCAGAAAAGAAAAAGAAATACTCATCAACCTTTCCACAATTAGCAAATACCAAAGGAAAGAACTGCAAAACCAGAATGCTTATAGAAGTAAAACAGCCTACATTGACTATATCATTTCAGTAAGAAAAAGAAAAATCCTGCATTATTTTGGCACCTGACCCCTATATATGCCTACAGCTAGTAGCACTGATGTTTTCCATAATTTAACCTACAGCTTACTCCAAATAAGAAAAGAAAAATCAGGTTGTGTTTTTTGGTGCAGACAGTAACGAGTATCATAAAACACTTCAGAGACAAATAATGTGAAAAGAATTACTGATTCTACCTTAGAAGCCCTCAAATCATTCACTGCCATGCGAAGAGAATCATTTGAGAGTATCAAGCGAGACAGCGCCCCTGTACTTAACCTGCAATGACCAACCCATTGTTAGTCTGCGCTGAATTAGTTCATCAAACTAAAGAATACAAACAACTGGCAATTCGTCAGCCTAATCCTGGCAGACAGCTAATCTAGTAAATCATGATGGCAGCATGAGTTTTTGGATAATGCTTAAGGGTGTAATGATTGACATTCAAAATAAATGGCAGTGAGAGTTCTTCCTAGATCAAAACTCACCCCTGATTCAGCAAATAGTAAACAGATCAATAAGCAGTCCTTGATAAGAATATGACCTCTACAAGTAATAAGCAAATAGCAGGAAGAAGCAAGTATTCAAACTCAATGAAATTTGAGTTTGCTTTTGGTAAACAATACAAGGAACCCAATAACAAGTTACATACAGAGTTTAGTAAATCAAGGTGGAAATAGGAATGCACCCGAGTATCTTTGCTGCTTCTGATATTGATCCTTCAACGGCAAAGATCAGATCAATTAGCGCTTGCATTCCCTGTATCATCACCACCACAATAATCAGTCATAGTAATGTGTTACAGGAACAGCTAGGGATGTTAACTGGTCATGTGGGCACAAGTCCATTGCCTGCTTTTGATAGATATACGTGGTCTTGTCATATTGTATGAAAAAAGTAAAACTATAAGTGTATTGTTGTTATTATCACAATTTATGGTCGAATATAATTCTCATTCATACTTCTGGTCTATATACAAGGGAACATATATACTAACAGCATAAATACTTACTTCCCTAGCCCGTATATATAGTTCATTAAAATCCTTAAAGGCCAGGGAGTAGTCCCTAAAGATTAGGAATTACATCAAATCCTTTAGATCACAAGATTACCCTAATAAAGACATCTTAAATACATTATTCAACACTTTCCCTCAAGCTAGTGAATAAATATCTTCCATTCCAAGCCTGCTAATAATATACCTCAAAATATAGCGCTTGGCAGCCCCTTTGTGAGTATGCCTGCTAGTTGATCTTTTGTTATAACAAATGGAGTGCAGATTAGGCCATCATCTAGTTCCTCTTTAATGAAATGCCTGCCAACATCAATGTGTTTTTTGGATTATGCTGCACAGGGTTGTATGCAACATCAATTGTTGATTTGTTATCTTATTACAATCTTATTGTACCTTCCTATTTTATCTTCAAATCATGAAGAACTATTTTTAATCATAGTAACTCGCCTATTCTCAGTGCCATTAACCTGAACTTAGATTCTGACCCGACTACCACATTTTGCTTTTACTTCTCCGTGTTACAAGGTTACCACTTAAGATAGTAAAATAGTCAGAGGTTGACCTTCTGTCAACTAATGACCTAGCACAATTAGAGTCAGTGTAGGCCTCTAAAGTCATACTTTCTCCTTTCCTGAACAAGATTCCTTTCTCAGGGCTACTATTCAAGTATTGTAAAATTTGATGTACTGCCTTGAGATGCATATTTATAGGATTATGTATAAATTTTTTTCAACTTTCACAACAAATAATATCTAGCCTTGCATGTGCCAAATAAAATGATTTTCCAACCAGTCTAAACCTCTATCTACCATGGAATCATCAGAAGCATCCCATACTCTATGTTTGAACTCAATGGCTGTATCAACTGGATTACATCCCAATCCCAATTCCTTTAATAAGTCAAGCACATACTTTTGTTGTGAAACAAAGATTTCCTATTTGGAATGTATCACTTCAATGCCTAGAAACTATTTTAACTTCCTAAGTTCCTTGATGTCAAATTCTCTCAATAAATGCCTTTTTAAATTGCGCGTCTTGTCTATATCATTACCTCTTGCTATGATATCAACCATATAAACTAACAACATTTTCACTCTTCCTAACTTTGAGTGTCTCGCGAACAAAGTATGGTCTCTTTGGCTTTACTTGTATCCTAGGCTAGTCATTACTTTAGAATCTTCCAAACCAATCTCTCAATGATTGCTCAAGTCCATGGAGGCCTTTTTAAAACTTGTTTAACATTCCTTCTTTAAATTCAAAATTAGGAGGGACCTCCATACAAATATCCTCTTCTAGATCATTATGAAGAAAATCATTTTTTTACATCAAATTGTTGCCAGTTCCAACTAAAAATGGCAGCCAATGATAATAACACACGACTAGATTCATCTTAGCAATTAGAGCAAATGTCTCAATATAATCAATACCATAGGTTTGACTATACCCTTTGGCAACAAGTTTTGACTTGTATCTTTCTACAAAACTTTTAAGGTTACTTCACGATGAAATCCATCCACATCCAACTAACTTCTGCCCTTTTGCCAATTTAATCAACTCCCCTATTTCTTTTTTCTAGAGCTTCCAACTTCACTTTCATAGCATCCTCCCATTTTGGGAATTCAACTAACTCTCATTTTTTGTTTACTTGAACCACTTACAATAGAAAAATCATGGACAAAAAAAATATTTCTTGGATGATAAGCACGAACTATTTCTTTTTCTTTCATTTTTTGCTTTAATTCATTTAACTCAAGCTTCATTTAAATTTAGTTGTAAATTTACATAGGTTTCATGTACATCTTATTTGGCTTCCTCATAATCGTCTCGCAAAATTTTCAATTTTGATATTATACAGCTCCTTTTCATTTAGATCTCATATGTTGATAATATAAAAACATTTCAGGTATTTAACAATGACACTTGAACTCAAACTTATGAATCTAGTTGATCTAACTGAGTAGCTAGCTACACAAACATTTGACTCGACACTAATATACTGATCAAAGTAATTAAGTAATTCCAAATCCTCTTTGGATTGAAGAGGCTTCTTAAGATAATCTTTTAGAAGTTTTATCATCCATAGAGCTACTTCATTTTTTTGATTTACAATAAAAACAACAACAACAACCCAATAAAATTTCCGTTGATATGCAGGAGTCTAAGAAAGTCCAGTAGTATGTAGCTTTATCCCTAACTAGTAAAGAGGTTGTTTTCGAATTCTTTTTTTTATTTCCCTCCTTTTATATGCATTATATCCAAATTGAACAAACTTTCCTAATAATCTTCAAATATCAATTATTGCCACAAATCTTGGTTGAAGGTCCAGACCAAAATTCTGACATGAATTTGCGAGTGATAATTTCAACTCTTCAAGTAATTCCTTGAGGACGGTTACAATGATTTGGCACTCCAATCTCCATGATTTCAAAATTTGGTTGTTGCTATTGACACCCTCGTGTTTTTCCAAAGATTTTTTCTTCTCAATCTCACTTCTTTTGAAAACCTGTTTTGGTCTCCGTAACCTTTTGTGTAGTCTTGCCTTAAGACATACCTCCTCCACAAGTAATCTTTTCCCCTTCTCGACAAATTTCTCGTTTAAACTTATAGTAACTTTCAATGGAACCTTCTTTTCATAAACATCTTTTCTTTTCTTTTTTTTGGTTTCTCATATCTAAATTAGAGGCTCTCATCCCACTTTCTTGGCTATAGAAGAAGAGGGAACTATTCAAAACAGAAATTACTTATATAAACTAACCAAATAACTATACTTATATGCTTGATATTCCAAGACTCTTATCATACTCATAAAGTTAATCACACTTAACTATTAAATTTCAAAAGATGTTACTCATTCGTATATTTAACTTAATTCTAGTATATTTATCTCTATTCTCAACATTTAAGTTTAGTACTTCTAACAACTTCTACATATTTATGTGGAAAATCAAAACCCAGAAGAGAAAAAGGACCAAAGTGAATAAACACATACCAAGACGAATTTAGGATTATTGGGTCCAATTTGGGGGCCACATTCAGCTCCTCTGACGGTAGATTTAAGAGGAAGAATTTGAAGAAGCTCTAGAGGAGGTGAGTAGGCATCAACATCCACAGGGTTCCTGACTACGTACCTCCCAAATTAATTGACCAAAAATAAAGATAGCATACATGATAAACAAAAATCAAATAATAAGAGTTGAAACGAAAATAACAGCTTGCTTAGATAAGATACCTTTAAGAGCTAAAAGAGTGCGCAGACGCCGTAAGGCCGAAGCTCGATTCTTGTGCTGTGATCGGTCTTCAACAGCCTGAGACAAAACATCAAACATATAACGTGCAAGTTGAATACAGCAGAAGAAATGACACAAAGTCTCGAAATTTCAACTGAAACCTGAGCAATAACGGCAGTAGGGAGATGCTTGAGTCGGACGGCGGACTCACGCTTGTTCCGGTGCTGGCCACCAGGTCCCGACGCCTTGAAAGTACTCATTTCGCATTGTTTCATCAGTTCTTCGTCACTCAATTGCAGGCACGATTTCGCATCAACATTAGTACTACCACTACTAGAACTAGTGTAACTGTGACTGTTACTGACGCAGTAGGAGCAACCCAACTGCAACCTTCTTATTCTTGTGGTATTAATGATAGTGATTTTTGACAGATTGAATGGAGAATTTACAGCGGAGACATAAGGACTCCGACGGTAAGAATTTCGCAGCTGTAATCGAAGACGAAGAAGAATAAGATTGAAGTGGGCAGCTAAAGCCATTACATTTACAGGAATTAGGAAGTGTTCCAATTGGGTTAATGGTAGTTCAGTTCCAATCGAACAAAAACATGATTCAATGAAACGAAATCAAGAAATGGTATCATTTTTCCCGACCCTCAAACCTCGGACACAGGATGTAAGAAACTTTTGTGTCAGAAAATATAAATTTCAGTTATTTAAAGGTAAAATTTTTAATAATGATATTATTTTTTATTAAGAAACTATACTTTCAATAATTGTTTTAAAAATTAGACTAAAAATTAAATTGATAAAATAATAAATTTAAGATTAAAAAATTCAACTGATACGACAGAGAATGACACACAATATGCGTCGCGGCGGAAAAATATGGGTATGTATATTTCCTAATAACCTAGTTAATGTAAGATCTACAGAAACTCATATGGGCTCGGGAAAAAGATCGCCTAAATATTAGGTAGCTATCGTTCAACTGGATAGAATATTTTATGAAATAAGTGGAGTAGCTAAAAATACAACTAGGCAAGTTATTTCAATAGCAACATCCAAAATATTTATATGAACTCAATTCACTATTTGAGGATAAGCATATATAATCAAAGGGAAAAAGCTTTGGGATGGAAAAAGAATACAAGTTATCATATAAAATTAGTTAAAAATTAAATTAAATTAAAAATATGATTGAAAGAGTTTTTTTTAATCCAGTCTAAAATTTAATGTTTAATTGAAATTTTGTTAAAATAAAAATTAATTGATTTATTTTAGCTTATAAAAATTTGTTAATTTATAAAAATTGATCAATTTTAATAATCAAAATTATTAAAATAAATCAAAATAATTAAATTAAACTATTACTTAATTTTAAATCATTAATTCACTACCTAAATCATTTAAAATATGTACTTTATAATTATTATATCAAATAAGATTTTAAATATATACATTATAATTATTAAATCAAATAAGATTTTACTTAGTGAATTGAAAAGTAGTTATACTATTATTTAATGATTTTGATTAAAAATATTTTTATTTTGCACAAAAAATAGGATGTTTATAAAGAATTTAAAAAAGATATTTTTTAGTTATATTTCTTTTTAAGTAACAACCTCACAACAATTATTTTATATGTATTAGATAAAAGATAATTTTAGTTATATTCTTTTTAAATAACGGTAAAAGTAGAATTACAACGACCTTTTGGTTGTGTACAATAATTTATGTATCCCCTAATGACTTAAAATTGAACGATGGATGGATTCAATTAATTTTTTAAAGTTTTAATATGTCTCACGTCTTCATCATTAGAGAATAGACGAGAGAAAGAAAAAGAATTATAAGATGGGAAAAAAAGGAAAAAGGAGATAAGAGAGATTTGAGCATATCTTTTGATAGCGATATGTATCCTTTTCCATAGGTAGGCACAAAAATATATAGGAAATGGCTACAGTCTGTCACTCCTTTCAGCATAATGGTATAACAAACAAGAATAGACTAACAAAGGTAGCCCCCCTAAATGTGAAAAGTAACAAAATGAACCTTTTAAGCATTACAATTGCCCTCCCTCGAAAATTCAAGGTGAAGGTAGGAAGCCTAGGAATTGTCACTGGATGAATCCAGTGTCTTCCCAAGTTGCTTCCTCAATGCCCTTGCCAACCCACTTGATTAAAGTTAGCGGAATATTTTGCCCTTTAACATTTAGAATCCTATTTTCAATCACCAGTTCTGGTTGCACTTTAGCTGCATCTGTAACTTCCAAATCAGGTAATTGAGAAATTGGTGAGTTAAGCTCTCCTTTTGCAAGTTTCAATTTTGAGACATGAAAGACTTAGTTAAACTCTCCTTTTGCAAGTTTCAATTGTGAGACATGAAAGACTGGGTGAATCTTTGCAGTGGGTGGTAAAGCAAGTTTGTAGGCAACTGTCCCAATTCATTGTATGATCTTATAAGGGTAATAATAGCGAACTGCAAACTACCATGGACAACTGTTTGTAAGGTGGTAGTTTCAGATAAACCATGTCTCCCAATGAAAATTCTCGTTCGGTATGTTTTTTATCGGTTTGTTGCTTCATTCGATTTTGTGCCTTTAAGAGCTGATCTCAAAGTACTTGAATTATGCTCTAACGGTCTTGAAGGTAGTTTTCAACCGAAACCAGTGAGGTGGAAAAATCAATTGCCCATGGAATCTGGGTTGGTTTATAGCCATATAGAGCTTCGAATAGGGTAAGCTGCAATGTAGAGTAAAAATTGGTGTTGTACCAGCATTCGGCAAGTGAGAGCCCTGAATTCCAAGATTTCGAAGCATCATGAACCATGCAGCATAAATAAGTTTCTAAACAACAATTCAATCTTTCTGTTTGGTCATCCGATTGTGGATGATATGCAGTGCTCATGTGCAAATGAGCATCGAGACTTTTCAAGAGTTCTTTCCAAAAAAGGCTAGTGAAGAGCTTATCCCTATCGATGATAATGGTAGTAGGTAACCTGTGGAGCTTGTAGATGTTGTCTAAGAAAAGTTGGGCAACTTGTTTTGCTGTGTAGGGATGGAATAAAGGAAGGAAATGTCCACACTTAGTTAATTTGTCAAACATGACTAAGATGGAATCTTTGCCTCCTGACTTAGGCAAGCCATCGATGAAATCCATACTTATTTGATTCCAAGCTTGATTGGGTACTACAATGGGGTTAAGCAATCCTAGGTAGGCTAATTGCTCTGGTTTGCATTTCTAGCATATGTCGCACTTGGCTACAAAGTCAGAAACTTCCTGCTTCTTTAAAAGCCAATAGAATATTATTTTTCATTCTCTGATAAGTCCCTTTTAAGCTTGAATGGCCCTCTAGCGCAGAACTGTACATAAAGTCTTGAAATCTTCAGCAATTCCCACATAAATGCGTCCTTTAAAATGGATTAACCCTTGATTGAGGGAATAATCTACAATAATAGAACACCCATTGAGAGCAGCCTTGGCAAGAATTTCTTGAGCCCATGTATCACCTCTATAACTTCTGATCAAATCTTCAATCCATTTTGGTACAATTTAGGTGAGGGCATAACAAGTGTCATGGATAGGTTTGCACAGAGCATCTGCAACCTTGTTTTCCATACCCCATCTATACACAATGGAATAATCCAACCCAAAGAGTTTGGATAAGCCTTTCTTCTGTAGGTGAGTATGGAGCTTTTGTTGGAGTAAGAAACGCAAGCTGTCATGATCCGTTTTGATTATAAATGAAACCTTTCAAGATAGTGCCTCTAATGAGTCACAGCAAGCAAACAACGAGGAGTTCTTTTTCATATATAGAGAGTCCTTGATTCTTAAGGCTTAGGGCTTTACTTAAATGAGCGATAGGGTGTTGCCTGTTCATTAAAACTACGTTTATGCTTGTGTCTCTAGTGTCAGTCTCTACTACAAAAGGTTTAGAAAATCAGGTAATGCAAGGAAGAGAGTGCTACACACGTCCATCTTCAATTTTTAAAAGCTTCTTGTGCGGAAGGAGTCCAAGCAAAACTATCCTTCTTCAACAAATCAGTGAGAGAATCGGTGACAGATCCGTAGTTTTTCACAAAACACCTATAGTAACTAGTTAATCTAAGGAACACCTTTAACTCCTTGATTGAACTAGGCATCGCCCAATTTTTCATGGTTTCTATTTTTGATGGATTAGTTCGCACCCCTTATTGACTAATAATATGGCCCAGATACTCCACCTAGTTTTGAGTAAAAGCACATTTGGAAAGCGTAGCAAACAATCGAAGATCTCTCAAGGTCTGTAATGTTGATTTAAAATGAACTAAATGTTGTGCAAAAGTAGTGCTGTTGACTAAAATGTCATAAAAAACACTAATATAAACTTGCATAGGCAAGACTCAATCACATAATTCATCAGGGATTGAAATGTTGCGGGAGCATTTGTCAAGCCAAACGGCATGACATAAAATTCATAATGCCCCAAGTGAGTATGGAAAACAGTCTTGGGGATATCATCTTCCCTCATACGTATTTGATGATATCCAACCTTAAGATCAATCTTAGAAAAATATGACGCTCCATAAAGCTCATCCGGGACATCTTCTATATGTGGTATAGGAAACTTATCAAGATAGTCAGGGAGTTTAAATGGTGGTAATCAACACAAAATTGCCATGAACCATCTTTCTTTTTAATTAAAAGCACCGACGAGGCAAAAGGTCCATGGCTTGGTTGAATAATCCTTTCTTGTAGCATTTCTTTAACCAATTTCTCTACCTCTGCCTTTTGAAAAATAAGGATAACGATATGGCCTTAAGTTTACTGG
This sequence comes from Erythroxylum suave, assembly GCA_027563595.1. NCBI lineage: Eukaryota > Viridiplantae > Streptophyta > Magnoliopsida > Malpighiales > Erythroxylaceae > Erythroxylum > Erythroxylum suave. The sequence continues at coordinate 5,076,345 of JAOSBN010000177.1, forward strand.
TTGTGATCTAGGCTTTAAAGGAATGGCATGATCACAAAATCTGTGAGGTGGTAGTCCTGTGGGAGTAGCAAATAGATCTTAGAAGTCAGTAAGTAAAGTTTGCAGTTCTAGAAAGTCAGAATTACCAGAGTTTGGTGTCAATTCCTGTTTTATTGAGAGCAATACTACAAATAGTTGAGTCACTCCTTCATTCTTGACACAATACTGAAGCTCTTTGTAAGAAATATTGTTCAATCTAGCTTGATCTTTCTCTAAAACACCCTACAAAACTGTTTTCCTACCCTTATATTCAAAGAACAACTGCAATTTGTTGAAGTCAAACAAGATTGAATTGAAATTATTGAGCCAATCTACTCCAAGAACCATACCGCAACCTCCTAGCTGTGTAGGTCTTAAGAGTAAGTGTAGTTTCTTAACAAATTGAAAATCAAAGAAACTATGTGTACTACCGGTCAACCAAAATCAACAATGATTTCCCATTCACTAACCCTTTAATTTGTATTGTATCATACACTACTATTCCCCTTAAAGCATTAAAGGAAATAGCAACTTGCTCCTGTTGTATACTCAATTCAGGCTTCACATCCCATATCTCTTTGTTTAGCTAATAAGTAAGTTCATAGTCATCATCCTTGGCTTCTAACTCTTCCTGTTAGGCAACTATACAATGAAATTGCTTCTTTACACACTGATGCCTAGGGTAATATTTATCACCACATCGAAAACCAACTCCCGGTTCATGTCTTTGCATCTGTTGGGTGAAATATTTTGGGTTATAATTTGCTCCTTTTGGTGGAGGCACTGTTACAAGGGTTTTATTTGTGGTTACTACACTAGTGTTTATTAGTTGATTCCTAGGTTGACGTCTTAGTAGTGCTTCCACGGATATCTCTTGGAGTCTAGCTTGTTCAAAAGCTTCAACAAGGGAGCGGGCTTTAAACATTTTTACCATAGGTCTCAAGGTATCAGAGAGCCCACTCAAGAAGCTGGAGATAAAATAAGTTTTTGTCAAGGTTGGGTTATTTTGCAACATTGTTGATCTAAGGCCTTCAAACTGTTCCTAATACAACTCCACTGACCTTTATTTTTTCAGCTTATTGAACTCCTCGACGACATCTACAAATTCTCGAGAATCACCTATTGATAGCTTCTATGAATACCCTCCATTAGCCTGACCCTTCTTGCTCCACCCATTCTTGAAACCAGACGTCTGCCTTCCCTTCTAAGTGCATTGATGCTATTTCTACTTTTAACTCTTCAGCAATACAAAAAACTCTAAAATATTTTTCACAACGCCTAATCCAACTTCTAGGGTTCGTTCCATCAAAGTAAGGAAAATCCAGTTTTGGGATAAGGTTATGGTTGCTACTACTCGCCCTGCTATTAGTCATCATGCCTCCTTGCATTTGACTATTGCTACCTTTTTCAAAACTTGCCGTTATACCTTTTCCGTAACCCTCGTTAACTTCCTTATCTGTTGGCACTAGTAGGATTCCTGAACCTCCTAAATGAGATGCCTTTCCCACTGATTATATTTGTACTCTGTTTTCTACTTGAGCCCGTTGCATCCTAAGTAATTCCCTGACCTGAGTGCTAAGAGTTTGCAGTCATCCCTCCAGACTATCAATCTTCGTAAGCCTTTGATCCATGTTCTCCTGCAGCTCACTGATAGATCTTTTTAGTTATTCCTCCATAGGGTTGATCCGATCTTCCCAGTTAGCTCGGCCTGCCATTGTTGAGAGTTCTTCTTACGCGCCGAATTTCAAGGATGGAACTAGCTCTAATACCAAGTTGTAATGACATTAGAGAATAGATGAGAGAAAGAAGAAGAACTATAAGAAGGGAAAAAAGGAAGAAGGAGATGAAAGAGATTTAAGAATATCTTTTTTTAATTACAAAGGAGGCATAACTAATGCTATCTTAAGGCAGTGATCTACGATACACAACGCTCGTCAGGTTGTTTCGGACGTGCTTCCTGGTGACAGGTGGAGGCTCCTGGAGAATATAGAGTCTTGGATGTAGATAGAATGCCAACTTGGCCAGACTGTCAGCACTTTGATTGCCTTCTCGATGGATGTGACGAAGCTAGATATCCCAATCTCGACGCTGTAATGCCCTGATATCTTGCACTAAAGAAAAAACCCTCAATCAGTATTAAAGTTGCTGAAGACAAAATGTTTATTACCTCTAAAGAGTCTAGTTCAAGGACCACCGGACGAAAGCCGAGGTCCCAAGCCAAAGAATGCACCGAATGGACCCCCCAGAGTTCAGCAGTAGTGGGTAAGCACTCTCCAATGTTATGCATGAAGCCTTCGCACTAGAATCCATGATTGTTCTGGATTAAACTGTCTGCCCGGGCGAGGTATGAGTCGAGATTCACAGCGCCATTGGTATTGACTTTAACCCAACCCTGGAGGGGTGAAAGCCAGCTAACTAGCATGCTCAGAGGTAGTCCTTGTGAGTTTAACACCCGCCCGATTATATCATGGCTCAGAACTATCCAATTCACATGGTCTAGGACTTTGGATCCACAATTCGGCCAAACAAACCTGTCCTCAAAAGGGCTATTGTTCCTCTAGTGCCATATATGCCAGCACGCAACACTAAAGATTGTAGACCATTCCTTCATCTGGAATTGGAGTTGCATGGCAATATTGTTTGTCCACTACGTTCTCTCGTTCTGGGTGAAGAAAATAGGATCCACCACATCTGGGGAAAATTACAGCCAAAAGGTTTTGACCTGGGGGCAATCTCTGAGGACGTGCAAAATAGTCTCTGTTTGGCCACAGATACTGCAACTGTCATCCTCGGTGAAATGACGCATGACTCTCTGTTGATTTGTCAGTAACTTTCTCTACGCGACAAGCCATAAAAAGGATCGAATCCTCTGTGGGCCTGGCCATTTTCATATCATAGACCAAAGGCTATTTCGTGCGTCAAGCCTATGGTCTTCAATTAAGTCATAGGCTGAAGCCATGATGAACTCGCCATGGGGAGCTAGTCCCTAAGCTAGCTTATCCTCCCCCATATCAGCGAATGGTGTCTGAGAATTTGCGACATCCAAACAGGCTATAGAAGGCAAATATTGTTCAAAAAGGTGCCAGTTCCACGTACTGCTCGCGTCCACAAAATCAACTACTATGGCATATAGTAAATGTGCCGGAATGGGGGATGTGGTTACCGAAACCAGCGGGCTTAAATCTCCAAGCCAAGAGTCTAGTCAGAAAAGGATCCGGCGGCCACTTCCAATTTTCCATTTGATCCCTTGACGGACAATGTGCCATGTAGCGGAGATCCCTTTCCAGATGATGGATGCTCTTGACCTAAATAGAGTATGCGGTAGGTGATGGTCGCCAAATCTATATTTTGTCTGCAGGATCTATACCCATAACGTTGTCGATTTTGTAAGTAATCCCCAACCCAGCTTGGCAAGCAAAGCATCATTGATGGATCGGAGGTGCTTAATTCCTAAGTCCCCTAAACTTTTCGGGCGATAATCAGTCTCTTAATTGACAAGGTGTGGCTTACGGTTAGCATCTTTGGAGCTCCATAGAAAATCCTGCATTAATTTTTTTAGTCCATCGCAGAAATGTCTTGGGAGTCTCGCTGTTTCCATGGTATATGTAGGAAGAGCTGAGATTATTGATTACGTTAGAGTGACCCGTCCCACTAAGGAAAGGGACTTCGCGCTCCATCTGGGCAGCTTTTGCTGCGCTGTGTCGAGTATGTGTTAATACGTTGTCCTTGTGGTGCGCTCATGAATTAAAGAAACTCCAAGATATTTACCCAGGTTTGTTGTGCTTTGAATTTGGAGGGCCTGACTGAGCCGGCGCACGGTCTCCTGGGAAACATTCTTGGAGAAACAAATTCGTGTCTTGGCAGTGCTCACTTTTTAACTGAAAGCCTAACAAAATAGGTCTAAGGTTTGTGAGACCACCTGAATCTGGGTTTCAGTTGCTACACCAAACAACACGAGGTCATCAGCAAAAAATAGATGCAAGAGGGGGGGCCTTTACTCAACCTAATCGACTTCCACTATCCTGACCGCACCTCGGGAGTGATAAGATGGCCTAGCATTTTCAGACAGAGAACAAAAAGATAAGACGGGAGGGGGTCACCTCGTCGAATGTCGCTCGTAGGGGTGAAAGCGTCTAATAATTGACCGTTTCAAGCAACCTGCATTGAGACTGTAGTCACGCACTTCATAATGACACTAACTAACTAAGTTGGAAGACCAATCTCCCTGAGTGTGTCTGCTATAAAATCCCAGCTGAGCCAGTTGTAGGCTTTTTCTAGGTCCACTTTGAGTGCAAAATAACCAATCTTCCCCGACTTCTTTTTTAGTGAATGTATGACCTCCTGGCCGATAATGATATTGTCCATTATGTGACGGCCAGAGATGAAGCTGCATTGCGCATGGGCCACTAAATGATCAAGGGAGTTCTTCACTCTATTCTCAATAACTTTAGAGATGATCTTATACAGCACCGAATAGAGGCTAATAGGACGAAACTGGGTAACATATTGCAGGGAGGTGACTTTTAGAAGCAAAACCAAGATAGTTCGATTCAGATCTTGTTCCCATCGTTCATGTCGGAAAATTTGCCGGATAAAGGCCACCACTGCTGGGCCTACTGTATCCCATTGAGTTTGATAAAATAAGGTGGGAAATCCATCAACCTCTTGAGCTTTACTCGAGTTCATGCCAAAAACCGCCGTCTTGATTTCCTCCACGTGGATGGGGCTGGCAAGATCAGTGATGTGCTCTGGGGTGAGCAAGGGAAAAGCTCCTGTAAGGGGTAGCCTCTGAACGTTGTGCTCCGTAGTGGTATACAAAGCTTTAAAGTATTGACGCACCATGTCGTGCAACGATATGTGTCCTTTCCTATAGGTAGGCGTAGAAATATATAGGGAATGACTACAATCTATCACTCCTATTCAGCATAATGGTATAACAAACAATAATAGATTAACAAAGGTAGCCCCTCTAAATGTGAAAAGTAACAAATGGTTACTTTGAGCATTACACAATTATTCCT
>JAOSBN010000177.1:5091570-5105216 GCA_027563595.1 Erythroxylum suave
GATGGTCTACATGAAAGTTGTAGATCTTCCTTTTAACTTTCTATCTCCATAAGGATTAAAATTTTTGGATGACTGATTATAAGATGACTATGTTTGAGGATCTTAAGCATAATTTGGTAGAAGTTAGGATGAATGGTTACCTTCTTTTAATCGATTAAATTGTAATGATACAGGCAAAATTAGATAAAGTTGTCTTCATAAAAGTTGTAGGGCTTGGTCTGAGCTTTCTATTGATATATAGATTGTAATTTTTGAGTTACTGGATTGGAAGTTATATTGATTTGAAGTGAGGGGGTAGAACTGGGGAGTCACGATTGTGACCAGGTACGATCGTGACATTCATAAGTCACCGGGTCGCGATTGTAACATGACACGATCGCGACAGTCACGATCGCAAGACGGTGCGATCGTGACATTACAGAGTCCTGACTTTCGCGATTGCGGTCAGTCGTGATCGCGATACGGAGTGGTTTGCGACTGTGACGTCTTCAAATATGTGACTTCGCGATCGCGATCGCGAGCCACCAGGTTTCCATAACTGCCTACACCGCGTTTCCTTTTTTTTTTTGTTTTTTGATTAATTTATAATTAATCTTTTATCATCAAATCATTTATTCTTTGTTTTATTTTGGCTATGGAAATTTTTGAATTTAATGGTTGAGTGTTATTTTATATTTCCTTTGAAATATCCATTAATTATTATATAACAGTCAATTGGGGTTATTAACTCATTTTGTTTTTAATAATTAAATTACATGTCCGAAATTAATTTATGACCTCACCGCGAATTTTTCGTGTCTAGATTTTTAATTAAATTTAAGGTTATAATTTATTTTATTGAAATGTTCCCAATTATTATTATTATTGCAATTAAATTCCCAAATGGTGACGCATAGTCGCCTTGAATTACGTACGGGAACCAGGGCCAACACATATTGCAATATGATGGTAGGTATTACAAAGGTTTTCCTTCAAGTATAAACTTGTTCTTTAAGATGCGCTAATTCTTTTGTACGACAATCTCACTTAGCTTTGTCAAAGCAAGATTTTAGCCTTATCCTTGTGGTCGTCAACTAATCTACTCGTTCTCGAATGTCTCATGACCCGCGCAGTATTTCACTCTCACACCTTTGCAAGAAAATTACGAAAGAACTAAATAATCATAACAACAATAAGAACACGAGAAAGAAATACAGCTTAGAAGTTAACCTTCATTACTTCCCTCAAAGTATACAAAGGCATACTCTCTCAAACTCTAGATCTCCCACACTCACTATTATGAGGGTCTCTCTCAAACTCCCTTCTTCTCTGAGAAGAGCAAGGCTCAAATAAGTTATTTATAGGCATCTCTAAATGACTAAGTTAAAATCCTAATAGAACTCTACTAGCTAAGATCACAATCTTATCTTATCTTATCGTTATTAGATTACATCATACCAACCTAGATGACATCCCCATCCAATTAGGGCTTTATCTAATAGGATTAAACTTTATCATAATAACAAGATAATAATATTACACTATCTATGGTTATCCATATTCACGAAGATCTCCTCTATCTTCAGATGATTCTTCCATATGATCTTTATCTCTTAAAGCTGATGTTTATCCACTGTGATTTTATCTGTCACAGCATCTAAGATCTCCTCATCTTTATCTATTGATGACGAGTCATCTAAGCCAATAGCACATTGGTCCATCCAACTCCATTACACATTAATTTCTTAGGCCATCAAGAACTTAGCTTTAGCCAAGTCAGCTCGTACAAGGTCTGAAACTCTCCCAAAACTTACATTATGCCTGATTTACATGCTAAGTAACCTTGGAACTCTCGCATATTCTCGTTGTGCTTATGATCCAGCTAATCTTTCACTCAAAGTTAGTCTTAAGCTTTGGTCTCATATTTGAATCTAGCATCTTGTCGAAGATTTTCACCAATGCATGCCAACGCTTGATCAGTGTTTCGCGTGTGGAACACTGATCAAGGCTCGCCAATGCTCACATGATATCTCAAACTTGGGGGTTTAACATTAAACTTAAAGTCTTAAATTCGTTATAACGTTGATTAAATTTTAACTATAATTTAAATTCTATTTCTTTTTTAAAAAACTTTTAATTTTATTTGAATGTTTAAAAAGATTTGAGTTCAACTTAAATTTTAATAAAAAATTATATTTTTATTTAGAAATAAGTAAATTATGTATTTTTACATAGAAACAATTTGAAAAAGGATGAGTTTAAGGTAAATTTGGTTAAGTTTCAAATAAAATTAATTTAACTTAATTTAAATTTAATTAATAAAGTAATATTAAAATTTTAAAAAATAAAATTTTCAAGTGAAAGTTGAAGTCAACAATTAAAAATTGTTTTAATTTGGAACCTATGGACACCTCGAAATGCGTCGTGACGAACGTAACTAACTTGTTACGATTGTGCACAAAACCCCTACGGAAGTGAACTTGGTGGTCAAGTTCTTAAAAAGTTAACAAAATTTCAATATTGCGGAATAAAAAGGGTCGGTTCAGTAGACCCGACCCGTTTATAAATCAAACCAAAGAGACAAAAACCCTAGGGGGAAAGGGATTTCGTTACAGTCACCATCTCATAGGGAAGGAGAGAGAGAAGAAGAGGAAGAACAAGAAAGATCAGATAGAGAGATGGCTGATCGGCTCACTCGTATCGCTATAGTCAGTGGCGATCGGTGCAAGCCTAAAAAGTGCCGTCAGGAATGCAAGAAGAGCTGCCCCGTTGTTAAAACCGGTGAACCTAATTTTTGGGTTTTGACGCGATTCTGTTTGTTTGGATGTGATTAATTGACAATTCTACCTCCTGTTTGATCATAAATTAAATACCTTTTCTAGTAGTACAATTTATTTATTTTGGGCTTGACCGCGAAACTTGTAGTTTTCAATCTTACAAATTAGTACTTCGATTTTTTGTGGTCCAACTGTGTTTTGTTCGTTTTTGGTTGGATTCGATTAACAGGGAAACTGTGTATTGAGGTCACGCCTGCCTCTAAGATAGCGTTTATATCCGAGGAGTTGTGTATTGGATGTGGTATCTGTGTTAAGGTTTGTAATTCATATCTTAGACAACGGTTGTTTTTGCCCCTTTAATATGTTTGTGTTTTATGGAAGATTGATTAATTTATATGTTTATTCAGAAATGTCCCTTTGAAGCTATTCAAATCATCAACTTGCCCAAGGATTTGGATAAGGACACAACCCATCGATATGGCGCCAATACCTTTAAGCTGCACAGGTTAGTTAGGTGTTAGCTCTTTGAGGAAATCGTTGTATTGTTCATTTTGTAAATTGACATGGTCGGTTACCCTAATTTCAGGTTACCAGTCCCAAGACCGGGACAAGTTCTTGGCTTAGTTGGAACAAATGGTATTGGGAAGTCAACTGCTCTCAAAATTTTGGCTGGAAAATTGAAACCAAATTTGGGACGGTTCAAGGCAATGCCAGAATTTTCATATGCTTAAATTCTATGTTTTGGTTTATTATTGGCTTAACTTTTTGGCTATTTTCTTTTCATTGCAGAATCCTCCAGATTGGCAGGAAATTTTGACCTACTTTCGTGGATCTGAGCTGCAAAACTATTTCACTCGCATTCTGGAAGATAATTTGAAGGTAATTTCTACAATTCTTGTTGGCTGGCATAATTGTGCCTATAAATCCAGATGTAATGGTATTCAACTGCTTCGAGTTCTTCCTTCTCATCACTAAGCTTCTTCAACTATCTTGGTGCCTTGGCTTTATTTTGGATAAATCATTTTATCGCGAACTTTACAATTTATGATATTTAGTGGGGTTTTTCAATTTGTACGTTAGAACAGAAAATGGATTGCTGACTTCTTTTACTTATTGATGGTCGAGGTGGTGCCTTTATAATACAAATTTGTCAGACTTGATTCAAAAGTTGCATGACCTTTTGCAGTAATGGTAGATGTCCTGTCCTTTTTTCATAACTTTACTGATTTAGTTTCTTAATCCTCATTCATTTTGATGCGTACTTTGTCTGATAATCTGATCAAGTGGAACAATTTTTACATTCTTTTAGAGAAACATATAATGTGTAAAGATTTTCAGGAAAAGGGGTTACTGGATAATGTTTTTAACCTAACGGTGCTTAGTATTATCAGGTTCCCTAATCCTTGTGTACGTGTTTTTTCTTGTGATTACATTTATTTATATCTCATTCAGTTAAAGATACATGTAATCTTGAACAGGCTATCATCAAGCCCCAATATGTTGATCACATTCCAAAAGCTGTTCACGACAATGTGGGGGCAGTCCTCAGCCAAAAAGATGAGAGAGATATGAAAGAACAACTTTGTGCTGACCTTGAGCTGAACCAGGTTATAGATCGTAATGTGGGGGATTTGTCAGGTGGAGAACTCCAGAGATTTGCTATTGCTGTTCTTGCTGTACAGAATGCTGATATATATATGTTTGATGAACCTTCAAGTTATCTTGATGTCAAGCAGAGGCTTAAAGCAGCACAAGTAATCCGGTCTTTGCTCAGGCCTAATAGGTTAGACATCCTCCTTTATTCTGTTTTTTTTTAAATAGTTTTGTATACTCTGGAATTTAACTTGGTTTTACTTTCATTTCAGCTACGTAATAGTTGTGGAGCATGATCTTAGTGTCCTGGATTATTTGTCAGACTTCATTTGCTGTTTATATGGGAAGCCTGGTGCATACGGGGTTGTGACTCTCCCCTTCTCTGTTAGAGAAGGTATTAATATATTCTTGGCTGGATTTGTTCCAACTGAGAATTTGCGATTCCGGGATGATTCTTTGACCTTTAAGGTAAATTTGTTCTATTTCTTCCATTGCTGTTATTGATGTGGGCCCTTTTCCAGACTTATTCTTTCTCTTTAATATTTTTTAGGTTGCTGAGACTCCGCAAGAGAGTGCTGAAGAGATTGAAACATATGCGCGATACCGATATCCAACCATGACTAAGACTCAGGGCAATTTTAAACTTCGTGTGGTTGAGGGTGAATTCACAGATTCCCAGATTATTGTGATGTTGGGTGAAAATGGAACAGGGAAAACAACATTTATCCGCATGCTGGTAAAACATTTATATTCACATCTTCACTTTTTATTTGTGCAGCATGAGTGGTATGGCTGCTTGAATAAACTTTGCATCTAATATGCAGGCTGGTTTACTCAAACCTGATATTGTGGAGGATTCGGATGTGGAGATACCTGAATTCAATGTTTCTTACAAGCCCCAGAAGATTAGCCCCAAATTTCCCTCTACTGTTAGAAACTTGCTACATCAAAAAATTCGTGATTCTTATATGCATCCTCAGTTTGTTTCTGATGTCATGAAGCCACTTCTTATTGAACAACTAATGGATCAAGAAGTGCTTAATCTATCTGGTGGAGAATTGCAAAGAGTTGCGTTGTGTCTCTGCCTTGGAAAGGTAAATACTATCTGCCTTCCACTTAAAAACCTCCTTGTCAGTGAATGGATTATATCAACTTTATCTGTATAGTTGATGCTTTTTGCTGCATTATGTTGTTTTGCAAGGAAAGTATCTTTGAGTCGATTTTATTACACTGGTTTGCATTTTTTTTAAGTTACAGACTCTGATTTGCATTTTTGGACTAATGATAGCGATATTTTGCACTTTTTACACTTTTATAACAATTCATAGGGTGACTTTATCATTTATGTGAGGTTGTGAGTCAATTTTAAGTTGGCTAGAGCGCTGGGAGAATCTTCAAGATATGTTATGAGGGGATTGCAACAATCAGAAGCCATTCTTTTCTTTATATGACTGACCTGCCTTTTGATGTATACGTCAGATTTTGTACCCAACTTCTTGTATATATTAAGTTACAACTGCTTATTCACTGTTACTCGAGTCAAGATTACCTACACTGGGCACATTAAGCATGTTAGTTGTGTGAAATGTTTTAACTTTTAAACTTTCATGTGATTGCAATTGCTCTTGCAGTCTTCATCATTGACCATGAAAAGTTTATACAAACAGAAAGCTGTAGTTTTTAATCGATTGAGCTTACTGATTTCGTTGTGTACTGTGGATGTTTCATCTTGTTTACAGCCTGCAGATATTTATCTGATAGATGAACCGAGTGCATATCTTGATTCTGAGCAACGTATTGTTGCTTCAAAAGTCATAAAGAGGTTCATCCTCCATGCAAAGAAAACTGCCTTTGTGGTGGAGCATGATTTCATAATGGCTACATACCTTGCTGATAGAGTCATTGTTTATGAGGGCGTACCATCTTTGGATTGTACGGCAAATTCACCCCAGTCTTTACTGACCGGAATGAATCTATTCTTATCTGTAAGCTCGTCAAACTCTCCTACTGATAGCTTTTTGGGACAAAATGTAAACTGTTGAACTGCATAAAACTCAAGTCTTGGTATCAACCCAACATGCATTTGCTGGGTGAACAAGTATAGCATAATTGTTCTGTAGAGTCACAGCTTTTTTTGTCATAATCTGTCTTCTTTTAATCCCTTCTTTAAAGTTTCTCGTTACTTGAAGTAGATTAAATATTTCTAAGCTTGCAGAGGCACTGATTCAGCTAATGATATTTCTAAACAATGTCTCCCAACAAAATTTACCCCTACTTTTTTGATGTCTTGTTCCAATCTTGCCAGTCAGAGTTCTATTTTTCATGCACACTCGAAGTAACTGCATTCATATATACTGTTTCTCTTTTAGTTTCTCCCATGCGTGTACACCAGCTGATGATAATAGATTCACTTTGTGCAGCATCTGGATATCACATTTAGGCGAGATCCTACGAACTACCGGCCAAGAATCAACAAATTGGACTCAACTAAGGACAGGGAACAGAAATCTGCTGGCTCATATTATTACCTGGACGATTGACATGATTAATCAACAGGTTTCACCCCTCCCTATGTGCCAATCGCTTTTGATACTTTAGTTTTTGGTGGATTATTCATTTGCTTGCTATTATTGTTGCAGAGTTAAAAGGGACATCCGAGTATTTTGTGAACCTCGGTCAAAGTGATCATTGCATATTGAATACTTTACAGGCCACATTATGAGTCTACTGCAACGAGCGCTAGTTTGTTGCTTTTGCCGAAATGAGTCGATTGGTCACTAATAAAACCAATAGTAATTTCCGTTCTCTTATAAGCATGGTTTTTTGTTCACCGGTTTTGATTCTGACATCAAGTGAGTGAATTGCTGTGTTAAGTAGTATTTCGTGCGGTTGCTCCTTCACCCATTAGTATTTGGCTAGGAGGAGGAATTGCCAAGCAGATACCTGTATTTATATTTTGTAATTGCTAGGTTAGTATTTATCTATTTCTAAGTGGCTAGCACAAAGGGATTATAGGTACGAGGTTTCATGGTACTAATGGTGATAATTTATGGCCTCGGATTTAAAATTTTGTTTTTAATGAAATGAAAAAAGATGATTGTTTTGTTACATAGACATCCGGGGAATATATTATGTTGGTGTATGTTGAATGTATGTGATGGATGGTAATTGACCTGACAAGGTTTGGTTTTCAGGTAAGGAGTTTTGATTCCTGAACTCACCTGACGGGGACTCAAACACTTAAAAAGTGTATTAAAACAATTGAAATCAAGGCATGACAATATTTGTCTACTCGCATTTAGTATCGCAGTTCAGAGGAAGCCTCAGTTCTCTTCTTTTTATGCGGCAAGACTTGTTCGCATCTCACATTTAACTCATACACATACTGTCTGATTGATGCAGAAACAAAACAAGAAACCCTAAAAAGTTGGTCCTGTAAAGTCCTGATGAAATCAAGAAGGGTAAGATCTATCCTCCCGTCTAAGCGTATATACTTACCGGCCCTTATAAAATTGAAGTCCCAACATTACACGTAACTGAAAGAAAATGAAAGTGCCGAACAGACCGATAACGTGCATCAAGGTAGATAGTGAAATAACGTGAGAGCATTACAGGTCTCAAAAACCTCATCTTGTTCAATTTCTAGCACTTAATGATTCAGCGTGAAGAAGGAAGATAGTGAAAAAAACGTGAGAGCATTACATGAGGTCTCAAAAACCTCATCCTATTCAGTTTCTAGCACTCATTGATTCCATCTTGTATTACACACACAAGTTAAACAGCACAAATCAATTAAAGATTTATCATGATTCATACTTCACCCCCAGCAATCTTCACTTGTTTACTCCTTAATTTCCCACCTTTAGGTGACAAGTTCCCGTCTTTCTTGCACTCATTAATTACAGAATCATTAGAAAAATGATTCAGATACAGATACTATGCACCTGAACCCCAATCGCATGGCAAATTTATGAAACACGTGAATACCAATGAGACAAAGAACTAGCTGTATTCAATTCAGAAATAACAATTACGTGTGAAGTATCGCTTAAATTTCTAAATGTAAGTTGCAACGTTCTTGTAACTTGTATAATGTATTGGACATTATATGACAAACATAGTAATTGCATGGTTCTTGACAGCTTCTTGTGATACAAAATCTTGTGCGTGAAGCAGTGCCCACCCGCTAATCTATTAACGTTAACCAACTTAACCTTATAGTTGAAGCTGTGTTACATTTCTTGCAAGTGCAAGCTACTCCAGAACTCAATATATATACATGAAGTTGGAAATGCATCCAAGAGCAAGTCCAATTATAAGTTGGTGTCATCTACATTTCATCTTGCTTTCAACCATGAAGAACTCATCAACCACAACCATGGCTGCTCTTGTAACGCTCCTTCTTTTACTTGCTCCAGCTTCAAAAGCTGCAATTTCATGCAGCGACGTGCTTAAGGACCTGCGGCCATGCGTCAGTTACCTTCAGAACGGCAGTGGTAATCCACCTGCAAATTGTTGCGCTGGAGCTTCTGCTCTTGCCTCCGCAGCAACCACCACTGCCGATAGGAAGGCCGCCTGCAACTGCATCAAGACCGCCGCCAACAAAATCAACCCCAACCCTCAACTTGCTCAGGGTCTTCCTGGCAACTGCGGAATCACCTTGCCGTTTGCCGTCTCACCTAACGTGGATTGCTCCAAGTAAATGCACCGAACATCTTTCACTATATCGAGTTACAACTTTCATTTCTCTTGTGAACTTTATGTATGATTGCATCTAACACATACCTCTCTTGTGTTGCTGTGTCTTCTACTGCAGGGTAAGCTAACTTAGAAGGTGGAGACTGGACATCGTTTGCATGTACTGCTACCTTTTGGACATCTTACCTGCTATGGTATATTATATATATATTCAATAATGGTTGTGTGGAGATAAGGATATGTATTTATTAGCCTAGTGCATGTGCCTGTAATACTTATCGGTGAAAATGAAATTATTTTTTTGTAATAAGCTGCAATGTTGCTATGTATGGATATTGCCCTGAGACCTGAGGAATAAAGCTTAGTTTGTTGATTTTTTTCTATGTTTTTGGCCCTTACTGATCTTTTGGTATGTGCTGATCAAGCTTTCTGCATATACCATCCACAAGATGGCAAACCTTAAACAAAATTTAAGAAATTAAAATTGACAAAAATTAGAAATAAAAAAATAATAAAATCTAGAAAATTAATGAATAAACCTTAGTTTCGAATCACCTACGTTATAGTATGGATCATCGATATAAAATTAAGTTCATTAACAAATACTCAGTGAATGATGCTCTTTCTTAGGATTAAATGAACATAAACATGTATTCTAATTACTCTTATTAACCAACAACTTAGATATGATCTTAAGTTTAATTAATTAATAGCTTTAAGAACTAAGAGAATCAGTAAGCAAGACAATACACAAATAATATGTATTTATCCTAGATAAATATCTTTCTTAAAATTTCCAATCTTTAACGTAAAAGATGGTAATCCTATTTGTCACTTTGAATTAGCAAAATTAAACGTCAAATCCTACTAATCTAGCTGTAAATTAAATCAATCGATTCTTAATTACGCACCTTAGAGCTCAATCAATTCAATTATGAAGAGTAATATGAAAGACACTTAATATTAGTCACTGAAATAAATTGTATTCAGAAAATCTCACACATACTAGATAATAACGTTTGTTTCCTTCAACCAAAAAGAAGGATTTAGCTACTCATAATAGTGATGAAACATGACAAAAGAAATAACAGAACATCTTATCTCCATCCCTATCTTTTTCCAAAAAGAAACAAAAAAAATCCCAAAAAGCTAAACAAAAACGTGAAAGATAAGATGTCTAGAAGGGTCTTCGTCCTTCCTTCTTAAAGTTATTTTATTAGATACACTTCCCCACAAAATCAGGTAGCAGATCTCCACATAAAGAAAACAAATTGATTCCCAAAATATTTCTTGCATCTTTTTGGTTCAAATTCATTTCTCTTATGTTGAAAATCATCTAATAACAATTAAGAAACAAATCCATTAATTTTACATAAAAATTTCAACACATTAAAAAGATTTATACCTAAAGTTAGTACTAAAATAATAACTTATCAGGATCATATGTTTTAGTAGCATTACTTAACGTGTATCCTTAATTTTGCATAACAGGATATCATATGAGACAAAAATTAGATGATGATCAGTCTTATTTTTATAGCATCAGACAAATTATGGTAATTAACCTAATGAATTATGACGTGTGATTATTAATGTATTTGAAATTGTAATGAATCCAAACAATGGAGTAGCTAGATTGGACTACTTTATTCATAAGCCATTTCAGGATTTGCTTTCTCGAATACAACCATTTACCAATTGAAGTGAACCTAATATTTGGACTTTCTCCAATTGCAACAAGAATATATATGTACTAATTAAGACATACGATGTGTCAAATTGGAATGAATATCATCTATCATTTGGACTGAATTATATCTCCTACTCGTACATGATGAGTTTAGCTAATTAGAATTTTGCAATTTCTTATGTTTATTTAATAACCCAAGTGAATAGGATATGACAGAAAGCTCATTGTCATATATCTGTTAGGAATATATGATATCTCGATTAATGTATTGATTTTTGAATAGATTTAGTATTCATATCTCGCATTCTTAATCTCATTTACTTCATCATATCATAAATGTTGTCAATTCTCTTATTAAGAGGCAGACTAACTTTAAATATATTGTTTTATATGAGTAACTAAACAAAAATGGCAATCACCTATTTTAAATTATTTCAATTTGAATTTAATTTGCTTGTTTGAAATTGTCACATACGATCATATCACAGATGATCTTCTAGTAACATTCTAAAGTATCAAATCTTAAATTTAATTCTTAAGAATTAAATAAGAGTCACGAGGGTTTAATATGAGGCTCATTTAACCTTTATAGTTTTTATAACTTATATTAATCCCTTTATATGGTTGATTTTTGCACACATGATAAAGAGTCATATGTTGTAGTATTAACTCTTTTTCATTTAGAGAGTGTTTTTTGTTCATGCATTATCGTATATCTTTTGTTTAAACATACTTAATGCTTAACTTGAGTTCATTATTCCACTCTTTAATTCATCTTTCTAAACTCTTATTTGACAATTTAATTCATATATGATGACTCGATTACTTAAAAATAATTTCTTTTTTACTTATTACCTAAGATGACATTCATTGTTTAAGTTTCTTATTCTTACTCTTAATTATCACCTTGATAATGAACTTAAAACATGTCTCATCTCTAATTATCACAAATTCTAGAGGCGATTGTCCGTCTAAGAGTGTCAATCTTTATCTCTCTTATGTACTCTATGATTCATACATAAAATGTGTCATATAAAGTAAACATATTCCAGACCTAGGTATTATACAATGCTTATCACTTAATAAATAATATTGACACATATCCGCATTTAGATATGATCACAATACAATGAATGAACTTGCATGGCAAAATGCTTATCAGTTACTTTTTAATATCTATCCTAATGACTTCACATGTGCAATATATGTATCTCAAAAAATTGGTTTTATTATTGGATTTGCCATAATATCTCGTGTAGATGTATGATCATGCTCACTTCATCTTGTGTAAGTATATCTTTCAAATAATTATATTTGGTATCCATATGTCTGATTTTATAATAAAATTTAAGGTCTTTGATATAAATAATTATTGCTTGACCATTATAGTTTATCATTGCTAGATCAGTCTTGCTTTTATTAGCTCCCAAATTAACCAAGAATTATTTAAGCCATATAACTTCTTATAATGTTGTTGTAAGTGATATAAATTCAACTTGCATATGGATAACTCAACATAAAATTGTTTCTTACTTTTTTATGATATTGCATTATTGTTGAGTAACAAATAAATCTTGAGGTAGACTCTCATGTAAATCTCCTTCCTAATTTGTATATGCATTCCTTTGTATATGTGGGTTGTTACCTTGATAATACAATGTATAATTAACAGTATCTCTTTTATAGCTCAATATTTTCTCTACTACTTTTCAATATGTTTGTCCTAAATTTAATTAACATCTGCTCACTATTCTAATTGTTAAAAAACGGTCTGGATCCAATCACGCGACAAGTGGAATAATTACATAAATTTTTGTTGATTTTGTGAAACCCAAGATCCCTAAAATTATATAAAATAATAAATACATAAATGACAATAAAGCATGAATTTTAATTCTTACCTTATTCCAAAATTTTGATCATTTTCTTGTTATTTCCCTTAAATCGAGTATGAAATAGTCTCATTTCAACAATACTTTTAATAGTATCCACAAAGTATATTGAGAGAACTCTGCAATTATAATAGAGAGGGTTAGGCAAGAAGTACAAGCTCCCTTAGAGCTCAAGCCTATTTATTATAGATTGTGGACATTTTAGTAATTTAATTAAAATCCAGTTCTCATTTTAATTAAATTTTTATTAAAATTATAATTAACTACTAATTATGTCCAAATAAGATCCAATATCTCATAGTAATTCTTATTTATTAAACATATCATATTTAATCATAATTTTTCTCAAACTTAACTATCTAATCTAATTTGATTAAAACATTTTTCTCTCTTGAACACTTTCTTTGTGCATGACCCATTATATTCCTCAACATGTTGGCAATTTAATCAATTATAACCTAAATTATATTTAAGATTACATAAATTAAGTATCTTTAATTCTCTAATTATATAATTTATATCCATAGATCAAGATGAATGTTTAACAATGGATCATAATCACCTAAATATTTAGAAATGTCAAAGTAGTTTTGACTAACCTTTTTGTACATGATTTTTTTATAATATAATCATTTCATCATACAATGTTCCGATTAGACATAGAACATAAAATTAATGTTTATTCTATTTGAGTCTAATTATATTAGTTCTCTACCATTATTGATTGATTTAATTAATGACATTTGAAAATTAGTTTCAATGTGTCATTTCACTTTAGTCAAGAATTTCCTGAATCAATACTATGTAAACGATCTAGAAGGGGGGTTGAATAGATCTTTTAGCCTTTTTTTCGCAAATTGCTACAATAAAATCAAGAATTAGAACACACAAAATAGATAATCAAAATTGAAATATAAAGGAGTAGGGAAGAAACGCAAATGCTGTTTATAGAGGTTCGGTGCTAAAGACCTACGTCCTCTACCTAAGCTCCCACTTAGGATTTTGCAAACCACTTTA
>JAOSBN010000177.1:5114109-5125331 GCA_027563595.1 Erythroxylum suave
CATAATGATGGAATGTATGAAGTCTTTAGATGAATTGGGTGTTGACGATGTGCAATATGGAAAAGCTATAAAGGCTTCACATGATTCTCCACTTTATAGGGATATTTTTATGAAGATGACAAATACAAGTTGCATTGGATTATGTCGCTTTATTTATATTTTCATGTTATTGCATATCGAATTCTTATTAATTTGACACTTTTATTTTAAACATTATTCCGTAGTTTGAACATTTTAAGTTTATGAGTTGTATGATTATTTGACTTAATGCATGAATATTTTATCTACATTCGGTAAAATTTTTTGATTGAATGTTACATTAATTATTTAATGTTGTCGTTGTAGATACATGGATTTCTTATTAGATTTCGAATCAAATTTTAATGAAGAACGTAAGAAGGTAATCATTATTTCTCTAGTTGGGGGAGAGAACAAGTATTTTCATTTATAAAAGCAACCGTATAGAACTTCTGCTCTACAAGTTCATGATTGGATAATAGAACTTTTGAATAGGAATCCTACAAGGATTTATGAAAACTTAAGAATGAGAAAGATAATCTTCTTGAGCTTATGTGATGAGTTGAAGAGTTTAGGAGGCTTAAAGGCAACAAATCATTTGACTGTGGAGGAATATGTAGCAATTTTCTTGATGACTAGAGGGCATAGTGAGGCAACTAAAGTCAATGCAGAACGCTTTCAACATTCGACCTGAACAATTTCGAAGTACTTTCGTAAAGCCTTATATACAGTTAATCGTCTTGCAAAACGATTCATTACTATACCATCTTTCACTAATACACCTCCTAAGATTCAACATAATTCAAAAAAATTTCTATATTTTCAGGTACATTTATATATTCAATTGCCATTTTAATTATGTTCTTATGATGAATAATTATTTTAATATATATTTTAATTTTTAGGATTGTGTAGGAGCAATAGATAGTACACATATTGACACACATGTTTTGATCAATGAATAAATACCATACGGGGGCAAAAAAATTAATCCAACCCAAAATATTATATGTTATTGCTCATTTGACATGCGTTTTACATATGTAATAGCTGGATGGGAAGATTCTGCAAATGACTCTCGAATTCTTTTAGAAACAGTAACAAATCTAGCAAATCAATTTCCTATGCCTCCACAAGGTAATATATTATTTTAAATAAACATAGTAATTATGATTCATTTTTAATATTTTTGTTGTTAATATTATGTTCTTTGTATGTTAAGCAAGTACTATTTGGTTGATTCAGGCTACACTAATATGTCTGGATTTCTTTCACTATACCGAGGTGAAAGATATCATTTGCGAGATTATAGAGGTGGAGGAAGACCTCAAGGTCCACAGGAATTGTTTAACTACAGGCATTCGTCATTGAGAAATGGTATTGAAAGATGTTTTGACGTTCTAAAAGCAAGATTCCCTATACTTAAAAACATCCCGAGTTATGATATGAATAAACAAAAATACATCGTTATTGCTTGTTGTGTTATACACAACTATATTAGAATTTATGAACAAAGCGATTAATTATTTGACAGTTGTGCTGAAAATGAAGAACAAATTAGGAAAAGTACAAATGAAGCCGTAAGTTCTCAAATAGAGTATAATATCATTCCAGCACAACTTGGAGGTATGTTTTGGAAGCGAGATGAAATTGCTAGGCAAATGTGCAGTGATTATATTATTTCTAATTGATTTACGTTTCTTTTTGTAAATGATACTACTATTATGTTATTTTCAAGAATTATAGTACGATGGACATATTTTATTGGTTAGAATGACTTAATATAATTTCTAATTTATGTAATTTTATTATATACAATTAATGTGTAAGTTTTTAATAATATTTGATTTGCATATATTCTAATTTTAGCTACAATGATAATTAATTAATTAAAAAATATATTGTATTATATTTTAATTATTACACATAAGAGTATAATTACAAAAAAATAAAAACAGGATGATAAAACCAAACATGTTTTTGTTTTTAGTTTTTTATTACAAATCTCAATCAAACAGGCTTTTGTTTTTCAGTTTTTATATTACAAATATCAATCAAATAAGTTTTTGTTTTTGTTTTTGTTTTTTTAAGGAAAAAAACAGAAACCAAAAAGCAACAACAAAAAAACAAAATTGGAACTAAACGGTAATTTGAGTTTAAAAAAGTTATTTCTTCTTTCAATGCTTTCATCCGTTCTACTTTAGTAGGACCAATAAGAGTCTCATCTGCATTCTTCAATTCATCATCTTCTTGTGAGCACTCGATTAAGTATATAAGTGGTTATGATCAATGCATCACTCTAAGTTCCATAATGAACCTAACGCTTTCTAATATTATTCATCTAGTCTTTCTTCAATACCATTTTATACAAAAAGAACACTCAATAAATAAGAACAAGTTTTTCTTAAGATACATTTGTTTGCTAATACCCAATATAGGACCTTGGCTATTATACAAACTCCACTAGATATAGACTTTGCTCCGATATAATTTTTTTCTGATGGGGTATTATTGTCATATCGGAATTGTAAATCCATAGTGACATCATCGTAATATTTTTAAGTAAATTTGAAGATTAAAAAATATTATTTTATTTAATCTTTAACTAATTTTATGATAATTAAATATCGATGTAATCTTATAAATTTTAACCCTCTTAAATTACTATTTTGACTTTTAGTATTTTTAAAACAAATAATATATTAAGTTTGGGGGTCTTATTGTCATATTCGAATAGTAAATCCATGGGGGGCATTATTGTAATATTCTGAAAAGTGAATCCGATTAACATATATACGTAAACCCCCTTCTCAGTTCTCTAACCTATTGCAATTCATATCGAAATAAACAGATCGAGCAGAAGGGGAGCACTAGATCGAGATTGAGGAACAATCATGGCGTTGAAGTTTCTGAACAAGAAGGGTTGGCATACTGGAAGCCTCAGGAACATTGAGAATGTGTGGAAAGCCGAGCAAAAACATGACGCCGAGCAGAAGAAGTTGGAAGAGCTCCGCAAGCAGATTATGGAAGAACGAGAACGCTCTGAGTTCCGTCTTCTCCAAGAGCAAGCTGGCCTCGTCCCGTAAGTTTTGTTCTTTTATTTCCAATTTTTAATTATCAATTTAGGCTTAGGGTTAGGGTTTCAAATTAGATTCATTCTTTTGTTGTTGCTATTGGCAGGAAACAGGAGAGATTGGATTTCCTTTACGATTCGGGACTTGCGGTAGGGAAAGGAGGAGGGAGTAGTAGTTCAAAGGCTGCTGAAGGTGTCGTTTTTAAGGCACTCGAAGAGTCAACTCCCGCAACTAATAACAGCAGTGGCAATAATAAGGCGGCTTCAGCTGTTCCTGGGGCCTTGTTCGAGGACAAGCCTCACTCTGCCAACGACGCATGGAGGAAGCTGCATACCGATCCTCTTCTTCTGATTCGACAGCGGGAGCAGGATGCTCTTGCCCGCATAAAGAATAATCCGGTTCAGATGTCCCTCATTCGCAAATCTGTAACTTTCCCTCTCCCTTTAATCGTTACATATATAACGTGCCATTGATTGTTAAAAGAATACGATTTGCATATATAACATGCCGTTGATTTTTAAAAGAGTATAAACTTTTTATTGAATGTTTTTTGATGGTTTACTTCTTAACTTACCATGTTTGTAGCATTCCAATATGAATGTTTTTGATGGTTTACTTCTTTACATACCATGTTTGCAGCAGTCGAATCTCATTCAACATCATCTTGCGCTTGGTTTTATTAAAATATTCCTGATTGGGCCTGCCTTACCAATCACCTACCTTTTTTGTATGCTTTATGAAAAAAATGGATAATTACAACAACTAGTTGTAGCAATAGAGATGGTATTAATTTTTGCTGATCGATAATCTCTGTGAATGTTTCTATAGATTGGAGCAGGTAAAGAAAAAGAGAAGTCCCGTGACAAAGAACACAGAAAGAAGCACAAACACAGTAAAGAAAAGCGTCCCAGGCATTTGTCGGCCAAACAACAGTCAGATTCAGATGACAGTTCCAATGAACATAGGAGAAGAAAGGATAGCTCCAGGAGTTCCAAACGACTGTCAGATTCATTCGATGATTCCTATGAACATAGGAGAAGAAAGGATAGTTACAAGAGTTCCAAACAGTCAGATTCAGATGAGAATTCAAACGAACATAGGAGAAGAAAGGATAGCTACAGGAGTTCCAAACAGCAGTCAGATTCAGATGACAATTCAAATGAACATAGGAGAAGAAAGGATAGCTACAGGAGTTCTAAACAACAGTCAGATTCGGATGACAATTCAAATGAACATAGGAGAAGAAAGGATAGATATAGGAGTTCGAAACACAGAGAACTTTATCCCGTTGAAAAATCTGCAAAAGATGAGAGGCAGAACAACCATGACAAACCAAACATTGACAAAACAAAATTTGATTCTAATACAAGGGATAGAGAATCTAGAAGTTTTAAGGAGGCAAGATCTCATGATTCTTCTGCCATGCCAGTTCGGCATGACTCCCACAATAAGCGGAGAAATACTGCTCCCAAACTTTCTGAGGAAGAGCGAGCTGCTAGGCTAAGAGAGATGCAAGCAGATGCTGAGTTGCATGAAGAGCAAAGATATAAGCGTTTGAAAAAGGCAGAGAAAGCTGATGCACAGGAAGCCGTCCTTGCAAACACAACCACCGGTAGGAACTTTTTGGATGCCGTTCATAAGAGTGTGTATGGTGCGGAGAAAGGGGGAAGCTCAACCATAGAAGAGAGTGTACGCCGTAGAACATTTACTTCTCAAAGGTCTGAAGGTGAAGGCAATGCTTTTCGGCGATGATGTGATTAAACTTTGACTTGTTTTTCGTTTTTCACCCTGTCCTATATATGCTATATCAGCTTGCAAAATGATGACGCGTTTGAAGCAATTGAATATTATGTTAAATTGTGTACAATATGTTTCTAGGCATTTGACATAGACGAGCACGGAGTAAGCTGTATATTTGAGAAGGAACAACATAGTCCCACATGCTTATCTCCTTGATTGTAGGCATTTCACCTGCTATGGCATGTTGAGAGTCGAAATTTTCCATTGGAACTTTATCATATTGCTTTTATCATCCCTTCGCTTAATTGATGCTTTGATGATGAACCTAATCCATTAACAATATACACCCAGATTGTTGCTTACTGTCGTCATATACCATTAAGTTTGTTCATGTAACCTGGAAAGTTTTAATTGAGTTTAAAAGGAAGTGTCGAGTTTTATATCAGAAAAGTAAACTGGACAAAGTAGGTAAGGTGATCGTGCCAAATAGAAATGAACATAAATAAGCAAAAAGAATGCTTTAGATATTGCAAAGTTACGTTGCAATCAGGTTTCGCTGGATTTGCTCTCAAGAATTCAGGTTTCTGTAAACTTAACTTTACACTATATAAAGCAATACTGTGTTTGTGTATTATAAGATCTAATAAAATACTGTATTTGTGTAGTATAAGTACTCATTTTGACTAAAAGCAAAAAGGAGACGAAGAAGACCTAACACCAACATTTAGAAAGACAAAAAGCAAAAATTTAGACTTTAAACGGTATAAATAACTTTTAATTTTAAAAGCAATTTTTTAATAGTAAAATACACTTTATATCAAACTAATTACATATAATTCAAATTAATAATTTATTATACTTATATTAAATTATTAGCTTGAATCGAATTTATTGACCGAGGTAGATCGCTATGTTTAATATTTTATTAATTCGCGAGGGATATTTATGTCATTTGTATCTTATCAAATAAAAAAAATTAAATTTAATATTATTAAAGAAAATGTAAAATACTTTTTATCACTTTTTATGATGGGATAAAATTAGTTGATTGTGTCTTCTTTCTTTTGATAAGTTTTTGAAATACTAAGAATGATAAGTAAAATCATACAATAAAAATTATTAACTTTTTATTTTTTATTATATGACCAGTTTTCTATTTATTTTTATTTTTTTTTATTGTATTTTTTAATTTTCCTTTTATTTATCATTTACTTCTTTCTTTTCATATTTTATTTTCATTAATTCATGTAGAATGTTTTTTTAACTGATTATTACTAAACTTTTCCGAGAAACGTGTCTAAGCAAAATTTCTACTGATATTTAGAATTGTCTGATACTGGCAATGGCATGGCACCCCTTGGCAGTTAAACCAGTCACGCACGCTTGGCTTATGTCAATGGTGTTGCACAGTGAGGCTGGCGCTAAGTAAGGCACTTCAAGCGGTCAACATGTGCATATCATTCCAAATACTATATTATTTTTGTTGTTTAATTTATCAAGGTTTAGGTAGCCATTTTCCAAACGTTGAACGTTGAATCGCCTCCCGCGGGTATATCTGTGGGTTCTATTCATTATTAATCACCTATCAAGACAGCTTCTTTTGACTAACCTGCAACTGCAGACACACCTTTTAAAGTTCGTGCCTATTTTCAGACAAGTTTAAGGTTTTCATTATCAGGAGCAGGTAACTTGTATGAAAAATCTAAGCTTGCCCAGCTTTGAGGAGAGTCCGAAGCAGTGTTGGACACGACCAGAGTTTCAGTTCACATTGATCGTCAGTCTGAGCAGTCATCGACCATCATTTTCTCTGATTCAAACAGGTAAAGAGCAGCTTATGGTTGAGAGGTTTGATTTAGAGTAGAATATGAGTCTGGTTTCTGGTTCTATAAAGGTAGCTTTGAAAAGAGAGAACTTTTCCGCATAATCAGGGTTGTAGGTGCTAGATCCATATTACTGACAGAACACCTACTCTTGTCCTGATAATACGCAAAAGGGAATTGACCCACTCCTCTTTCCAAGTATTTTGCTCCCTACTTCCAACCAAGAACCCAACTATATTGGACGTAATCAAGTTCTGAAGGTGCCTCAAATTCCCAGCAGCATATCATGCTCAGGATAGCTTAACAATTTCTCATTTTCAGCTATGAGTGGTACAGTCGCTATTTTCAGCAACTTCACAATCCAAACATAGCTCAAACTTGTAAACTCTGCCTACAAAATCTATGGAGATGAAGGCTGCCGGTGATTCATAAGTGTCCAGATGCCACCTTATTTTTCTTAAGCATGATTGACCATTGAAGTCCACTGACCTGTTTGTTTCTTACAGCTTTGTTGAGTGCAGCTTGAGTGAAGAGTCGAGTATCCAAGGCAATGGGATGCATATCGTCGAAGTTCATGCCCAGATCGATGAGTTTTCCGGAAGAGCTGGGCCAGAGCATACAGAGATCAGCCACTCTCTCTGGAAAGAGAGACTTTGCGACATCAAAAACAACAAATGACCAATTCCTTGTAAACAGCAAACTCAGGTCAGAGGGTGTCTCAAAAAGTTATATCACACCTACACTGGAGCCTGATAATAGTCTGAACAGGGATGCATGGGAGTTTAGATCATTTCTAGAACACGAGGCACAGAAAAAACAAGAACCTAATGTTCTCATGGTGATGCAATGTTCTCCACAGGACAATCTAATTCGACGGTCTCTAAGTTACCATTGGCTTCCGGAGAACAAAGTACGCAGTCCTTATCCAGAGAGTTTGAACGGGCCTGAAGAGGAAAACAACAATTACAGGGGCTTGAAAAAACGAGCTTGGAGCTTCCATACAATAGAAGAATATGATGCCTTGCTAGAGAAGATTAGGTTGTCTACAACGCTTCAATCGGAGAGCAGGGATCATGGTTCAATGACAGAGGTGCAGCTTAACGCTTCACAATCCTCATTACATCCAGTTGATCACAAAGACGATCCAATCGAATACGACAGGGACGTCATTCATATCCAGGAAATGCAACCATCCAACCCAGATGTTTCATCAAAAGATAACTCTAAAGTTGTAGATAAAGCCTCACAAGAAGAAAATTCTACAACTGTAGATACCTCCACTTTGATTGATCTGGAGCTAGAAAATAGAATACCTGCTGCAAATCCAAGCACATCTGGAGCAACTGAGGAAACTGAAGCTCCCAAACATTCTTTTGAGGAAGACAACTTAGAGAAGGGATCGAAAAGAAAGTTCATTGCAAAAAATTTAAAATCACTTGAAGTTCCACAAAGCACTCAATTTCAAGCAGTGGCAAGTCTAAGAGAATGGCTACATGCTGGAGGACAAGTCCAATCTCCCGGAATTTACATCACCCCAAAATTTGGCAGCGATTCCTTACCAAATTCTGAGACTGCCAATGAATATGATGACCAGTACATCTTCAATCCAGAGCTGGTGGCTGCATTTGAAGGATGTATGCAACAACTTGAAGAAGAAGCAGAGACTATTTTTGGACAGATTGGTGTAAACTTGGAGGAAGAAACTGCTGTGGAGAAGCAAGTCTAAGACAATATTTTCTTTCACAAGTATAGAAGGATATGTGCCAACTATAGTGAAACATTTTAAGTTCACTTTCTAGCCAACAAACTTTTTCATAGAAGGCATTGATTGGTAGAATTATACGAATCATCACAACATCTCAACACATTCACACTTAGTTACTCAATCGCATTCTTTCAGTGATAGATAAAAGACAATAGATAAATTCCACAGCAGTCCTGTTTAAGGTAAGAAGCCACGACCAACAATTGTGAACCTATTAAACTTCAACTGCTACTGATCTCTATTTATTACTTCAGTTGAATTAAGCATGGTTCCAGAAGAAGCACAAAAACACACCAAAAGTCTGAAAAACAAAATATACACACCAGCTCCTAGTACTTTTGTCGTAGATGGATTCATCACCTAAATACATGCCCATTCATTATACTACTGGAAAATTTCCCAATACTTGCTAGTCATTGCTTCAGCTTACAGCCTTAACCCTAATTCATGGCATATTTCTGGGTCCATGCTCTAGCTGTCTCCTCATAGCGGCTTCTCTGGCTTTTGTATATGTGGGCAATTTCTGGAACAAGCGGATCATCTGGGTTGGGGTCAGTTAGGAGAGAACAAATGGAAAGGAGGACCTTGGAAATGGTCAAGGCAGGGCTCCATTGCTCCTTGAGAATGTCTAGGCAGATACTACCGTTTGAGTTAATGTTTGGGTGATAAACCTGATAATGAAAATAGAGCAAAACGAGTCAACGCTGATCATTCACATAAGATAAGCAAGAAAATCATAGAATTCCAACAGTAAACTAAACCTGCAAAGAATTGATTTTTGAGCAAGGCAATTTAAGAATCCAAAACTATAGCCGAACCTTAGAAAATGAACTACAGTCTACAATCTTTAAAAGAGGTCATGAAAGATACAAAAGGAAAGGGAAAGCAACATAGAATGATGAGCTATTGCGTACATCAAGACTGATTTTTTCCAAAGTATTGGTGTGTATGATAACGAAGTAGCCAATATAACTGAAAATTCATTGCTAAAAAATTGCTATGTTCCTCAACTAAGGAGCTGAGTATGGAATATTTTCAACATTTCTTATGTATATAACTGCAATATCCATGGCTATAAATCCATCGTCATTAGTTTAGCAGAGAACCTTTTTGTAACAACTATCCAACAACACAACAAAAAACATCTTTTTTCACCTTGGTTTGAAAATTGAGCTTGGGAGGCTTGAAAGGATAGTCAGGTGGGAAGTGAATCATAACAAAGAAGACTCCACCAGCATAAGGGCTATCTGGGGGTCCCATGATAGTGGCTTGCCAGTGGAACAGGTCTTCACCAAGAGGCCCAGCACTGCATGATATTGGTGGGTCTCTCTGCAAATCCTGAAGTTCCTTCTGTATTCTCTTGCTAGCCATTAACCCTTCTCCCTAACCCTCTCTCTCTCTCTCTCTCTTTCTTCCTTCTTTTTCTGAGTCGTTGAAAAAGAAGCTGACAGAAAGCAAACAAAATCAAGCAGTTAAAGTTCCACAAACGAAACTGAGATCCGAAGCAGAGCAACTAATACAAATAACAACCACCCCACATCAAAGATCTCTTCTTTCTTAGTTTCTGAGCTCTGGTTTAACAAACAGATACTTCAGAGCTCTCAATCCAGTCTCCAAAGTTGCAGTCTTGAGCTCTGGTGACTAAAGCGTATAACGGCTGAAGAAGGCGGCTGCTATGAATGAAATAGGAAGCTTATAGCTATTCAAACCCTTTTCTGGTGTAGGCTTCAACGCTTGTTTGTCCACTTCTTACAGGCATCTTACGTTTCTGAAAATTTAGTATCTATCAAAAACAGTACATGTGTTTGAGGCTAAGGATAAAAATAGTCACATTTCAAGCAAAATTGTTGAAAGGATGTATAAAGGGCATAGTTAATAAACAAAATAATTATTAACTTATCCTTATCGGGAAAGGAAGGTGGCTTCTTAATTCTTACACGTCATGAGAACAGGGATGTTTGGTAAATAGCTTTGGGTCTGTTTAGATAGATGGTTAGAAATGAAATAGAATGGAACATTACACATTTTTATCGTTTGGTTGAAGATTTTATAATAGGATGAAATGGAGTGTGATGGAAGCAGAGAGTTTCATATTACGTTTCATTCCATTCTAAACAGTGAAAATAAGAAACCTCTGATTTGGAAGATTTGGGATGAAACATAAACCAATAAATAGATACTACCTAAAATGTCCTCAATAATTTTTCTTAATACCAATTATTTCTTCTAACCTTAAGCCCCTTTTATATAATTAATAATATTTTTATATTATTTCTCCTTATTCTAATAATAATATTTTTGTATTGTTAATAAAAATTGTATATAATTAATAATAAAGTAAAAATTTTAATAAAATTTTTATTAATGAAAATAGGAAATATATAAAATTTATTATGTAATTGTTTGTATATATTTTTATGTAAATAAATAAATTTTAAATATAAATCACATAAAATAGAATAAATTTTATTAAATCATTAATAATAATATTTTATATAATTAAAAATAAATTTTATATAATTAATAATATAAAAAAATTTATTAATGAAAATAGATAATATATTAAAAATAGTTCTTTAATCGTATTTATATATTTCTATATAAATAAAAATAGAAATAAATAATTTTTAAATATAAATCACATAAAATAGAATAAAACTTATTAAATAATTAATAATAATATTTTTATATAATTAAAAATAAATTGTATATAATTAATATTAAAATTAAAATTTTAATAAAATTTTTATTAATGAAAATAGAAAAAATATAAAAATTATTCTTTAATTGTATTTATATATTTCC
>JAOSBN010000177.1:5145640-5182019 GCA_027563595.1 Erythroxylum suave
TATTCCATTTATTCTTAAAGCCCATATTTTCCAACATTAGGTCCAAGCCTTTCATTTAAAGTCCCAACTTCAAATTTTCAAGCCCAACATAAAATATCTATCTAAACACATAATTAAATCAATTAAGGCAAAATAAAAAAATAATTAACGAATAAATTCATAAGTCAATAAATAATTACTTTGAATAAATAATAAAAAAATAAAAATAAATAAATAAAAAATTTTAGGACCCAACAGTACCTCAATTTCTTAATCTAATCTGGTACCCTGGTGCCACTTCAATATTTTGCAATCAACATAAGATATCTCAGTACCATTTTGGTACCTAGCCATTAGCACAGGACATTCTCGATATTCAAGATGCCCTTGTAATTGCTCTACAGATAGGTACCTAACTATTGCTCGCTCATATTTAAACAACTCATTAATTTATGACCATCAAATATAGCATATCCTAGGCAAGCCACATATTCACAATTTACATATTTTATTCTCAATATATTGTAAATTAGTTTCCAATTAATTTTATGAATGTGATTTATTTACCCTAATATTCTTAATTATACTCATAAATAATTGACATTTTTAATTATCAAAAATTTGATCGAATTATCAAGAGATATACGTTATAATACTTAACAAAATATTTATGCGAAACATTTTGTACTTTTTTAATTCTTTATGTAATAAATAAACACAATTAATTTATTTTAAAATCTATATATGCAATTATCAATCATTAATTTAATTAATAACCAACTCAAAAAATGATTCATTATAAAATAATTTATAAGTCATAAAATTCAAAGTTTAAAAAACTGTACACTATTTTAAGAGTACAGTCTAAGGCTATCCTTACCAGATTTTCAAGCTCAACTAATTGATAAGTCTAATCTGCTTCTTAATTTGTTGTTTAGACCTGGACGTTGCAAACTTCTATTAGACTTATTTAAGAAAAATTTTCAATCCAGTTACAATTAATAATCCAAAATTATTCCCTTTTTTCACTTTAGTCTTAATTATTAAAATAGTCTTACTTTACCTAACCATTATAATTACTAAAATACCTTCAACTATCAGAAGTCCCAATTTATCCTCATTTTTCTATTAATACAAAAATAACCTTATAGGAATTAAATTCCAAATTTACGCTAAAATTTTTACAATTCCTATTTTTCCCTTTAACATAACTTAAAATTTCTTAAGTGACCTTCTTCTTCACCCTCTCCTCTTCTCCTACCTCTTATTTTTGCTCATTTTTAAGCCACCTTTCTACATTTTTATTTTTCCCACGACTTCAAAATTATTGCCCCAAATAATCATAATATACTTTCCAACTAAAACTAGTTTAGGATGATTAAAACTCACAAATAAAATGCATAAAATTGTTGTTGGAAAAGTTTTACTTACGTGAAACTTTATACCTTTCTAAAGGATTTTTGGGTTGTTAATCTCTACAATTTACTCACTAATTTACTGAAAATAAATAAAATGCGGAAATACATGAGAAAAGCTTCACATATAGGAGAAAGACCAACTGGAACACAAATGGAGAAGAAGAGAAAGATAACTTGTCATTTAGTTTCTTATTTTCCATCTACTATCTTCTTAATTTATATCCTCCTCTAAATTTTGTTACGGAAGATCTTTTGGCTAAGGTTTATAGTAAATTTGGTTACAAAGAATATGTTACTTGAGTGGGTAATATGAACTTTAGGAGTTAGGATGGTTTGATTAGGATTTTCATGATACTGATAAAAATCATCAAAAATGAGTGTGGACAAGGAATTATTTTCTATAGTAAAAAAGAACTTAAGGTAGGTGGGTAATATATATATGAATAGGGCTTTTTAGGTTGTGACGATTGCCTGGTTTTCATTTATTATTGATTTATATAGTTTTTAATGCATTATACATGATCTAATTCATTAAAATTAGGCGAATCATATATGAATATAAGTTTAATTTAGAATGATGTGTGACATGTAGTTATTATTATAAGTGTGATATATGTTTTAAGATATTGTTAGTAACTTAGGTGTTCTGTGTAGCCAAATTCAAGTAGTGTGTATAGATTTATATGTCAAAGTAAATTAGCTGATGCCTATCTTGAGCATGTAATTTCAATACCCTTACAAAATTGTTTGGAATCTTTTACTAACATGCATGTTGATTATTATTTAGTATTGCCATTAGTAAGTATGCATTGTGTACCTATTTTCCTTTAAGTTTTTAGAAATTGTATAGTATCATATAGGCATGGGTGGTAAAGTTATTGTTAATGCGAAGATGATGAAGCATGGTTTAAATTAATTATGTTTATTTCTTTTTTAATGACTGATGTATGCTATCCTGTTACGCTTTTCATTTTAGGTAAGAAGTTCGAAGATGAGTATGGAGATTAAGTAATTTATGAGTTTGTTTTTCATAGAATTGTGCATTGGATGTTAGATGATTTATTTATAGGTTACTAGTGAGATACTTCCATTTAAGCCCAAATTGTTGAATTTTATGAGTTTAAGAAAGTTATTTAGCTTTAGACATTGATAAGACCTAAGTGATTATGCGAAATCATTAAATGAGTTTATCACAAATTTAATAAGATTATAAACTAATAATAATTAAATAAAAGTTAATTATAAGTGATGTTCTATATATTTATAATTTTTTCATTCGTCTTTCTGTTGGTTTATATTTTGCAGCCAATCGGTTTGTTGTAGTTTAGTGACAGTTGTTTAAAGGTATTCTTTATCTTGTACATATTTAGAAGTATACGATAAAGTCCACAAGATAGTTATATATTGTAAATAAAATGATAATGAGATTATAATTATGAGATTCATATTACATTTATGCATTATCCTAAATTATTTTTAGTCATTGTTTTATTAAAAAAAGACATAAATATAACGTTAAAAAATTGGTATACATTATGTTTTTCCTTATGAAAGAAGTAGTCAATCTTATAGACTAAGGTATGGAGATACTTAAACAAATGTGTGGTGCTTCTTAAAGAATAAGTTCATTGAACTGACTCTATATAAGAAATCCATTTAGAACATTATTTGTATATTTGTGGAAATTCTCATTGTGATAATTGTATAAATAATTCTTTAACTTAAGATTTTCGAAGTTATCTTATAAAGATTGCTATATTTTGATACTTATGACCTACTCTAATCATGGATAGTTCAGTCAGTAGTTATTGGATATAATATGAACTATATGGAGGTAGCTGGGTGACCAAGATATGATTCATCACTCTAGAATAATTAGGGACAATGTTTTGTTGTTCTCGATTAGTATTGATTCGAGAAATATTTGGCCAAGGTGGAATGACATTTTGTAAATAGTTTACAAATGTCATTAATTGAATCAATAGCTAATTGTGGAGAACTAATATAATTGGATTCAAAATATAGTAGACATTAATTTTATGCGCTATGTTTAACTAGAATATTATATGATAAAATGATTGAATTATACGAAAAAATTATGCACAAAAATGTTAGTCAAAATCACTTTGACATTTCTAAATATTTGGGTAGTCATGATGTGTTCTTAAATGTCAATCTTAATCTATGGATATACATTGTTTAATAAAAGAATTAAAGATAAATTAAAGGAGTTTAATTTGTCTAATCATAAATATGATTTAAGGTTATAATTTGTATCCATTACTAGCATATTTGAGAACCTAATCGTCATACATAAAGAATGAGTTGAAGAGAGTAAAGATATTTTAATCAAGTTAGATTTGATTATAAAGTTTGAGAAATTTTACGAATAAATATAAGATATTTAATAAATAAGGATCAATATGAGATATTAGTCTTATTTGACTATAATTGATATTTAATTAGAATTATTTAATTATAAACATTTATTTGAAAATAATTATAATTAAACATTAATTGGAATTATAATTAAAATTAAATTTTCATTAAATTACTAAAATATAAATAGGCTTAACTTCTAACGTAGCTAGTACTCCTTGCTTAACCTTCTATGCAATAGTTGTAGAGTTCTCTTAACTTATTATGTGGATAACGTTAGAGGTCATACATTTGTACGATTATGGTAGTTAAGATGAACCAGTTTTAAAAACGGTTCGATAGATACGACAAGAATATGATCAAACTTCAAATTAAGATACGAATTAAGATTTATGCTTTATTATGATTTAAAAGTTAATCATCTTATATAATTTAGTGATCTTAAATTTTGAAAAAAAGGAAAAAGTTTCGTAATTATTATGTTGTGCACGGGATGGAATCCCGACTCGATTTGCCAACACTTTCTTTTCATTTGACATCTCATTCCTTATAGATTTTCACATTCTCTTTCGCATAAAGTTTTCATATCCTAAATAAGTTCTTGATTTCTTTTTTTAAGGTTCAAAAAAGATATTGGATGATTTTTCATATAAAGTTTTCATATCCCTCCTTTATGATATTGGGTGATTTTTCCTGTACCTTATGAAAATTATAGATTAAAAAATAATTAACTAAAAATTAATTAGTAGTTGTTTCCTATAAATTCATAAAGCCTTTTATATGTTCTAATTTTGTCACTATTGAATTCAACATTCTAAGTACATCATACAATTGATTAGTCATATCATTAACAAATTTTTTTAGAAACACTTAAATATCACAAAATTTTAAAAAAATATACATAGAAAATATTATTAAAGATATATAATTTAAGCAAGAGAATTACCACTTGGGAATGGATTTTGTAAAATGGATGTCTGGCACATATGCTATCTACACCAAATACTACTACATTGTAAGCAAGCTCTTGGAAGTGAAGTACCACAGCAGAGCTGAGAAGAGTGTGAGAAAAATGAAAGCAAATGCAATACTTGGCAACAAAGTTTTAAACTTTAACACAAATCCTATGATGTTCTTGACCGGGTTCAGTGACAGCCCACCATTTTCAAATCCCATTTCTGTTAGGTTCAGGACCAGAAATCCTGTATGCAGGCGGGGTTTGTCCGGTGGCAGTCGCAGCAGGTCGTCGGTGACGGAGGTAGCCACCGTGAAAGTAGAAGGTGAAGAAGGTTCGGCGTCTAAATTGGAGGCAGAACAAGAGAAAGATGCTTCTAAATCGGTTGCTCGTCGCCTTATCTTGCTTCGCCATGCTCAGAGTTCGTGGGAGAACCCTTCTCTGCGAGGTAATTGCTGTTGATTGATTGAGAATTGTGTGCAAGTTTTTTTTTTAAATAATTTGTTTTCATGTTCACAATCAATAAACATAGAGCTATATCGGCTATAAGAAATGCCTTAGCTTTCGTTATAATAATTAAGCCTCGAACAAGTACTTGGAGTGTTTAATGCTTCCCTGGGTAATGGCAGTAACTTTTAGTGCTTACTTTTGTAATGACCCAATTTCCCACTTCATTTGATTTGAATCCTAGAGTGAGTTTTCAGCTTCTTGGTTATGAATTTGTTCTGCTTTCAGTTTGACGGTTCTCTAAATTTCCGATTTGTGGTTAGATCATGATCGGCCTTTGAGTAAAGATGGACGAGCTGATGCTGCAAAACTATCTCAAAAGCTCTACGAGCTGGGCTGGATACCTCAACTGATCCTTTCAAGGTATAGGTCTACTTATTCCTACACTAGTGTGATATGGAATTAAAGAAAATGAAAATTTTGTCATCTGTTGTTATACTTCTGAGTTTGTTTGTAATTGATGAAGTGATGCAGTTCGAACAAGGGAAACTCTTAAAATAATGCAGGAAAACGTGCCAAGCCTTTTGGATTCTGAGGTCCGCTTCATTTCTAGCTTCTATTCCATTGCAGCAATGGATGGACAGACTGCTGAACACCTTCAGCAGTACATCTGCAAATACTCGACGGATGAGATTGCAACTGTCATGTAAGTTCCAAGGAAATGTAGTGATTACCATCTGATTCAAACTTTCACTGAATTACGAGTTTCCACACACTTCAACTTAACTATGTCTGCCGTTAGCACATGTTTGAACAGTGGTGTGCGCTGCTAATTATTTGGTGGGAAATGGTTGTTCAAAATGGCAGGTATTAGATTTGTCATCCTGATTAAACACGTATTGTTCATACAGGTGCATGGGGCATAATAGAGGCTGGGAGGAGGCTGCTTCTGTGTTCACCGGCGCCTCCATAGAGCTGAAGACCTGCAATGCTGCTTTACTAGAAGCCTTTGGAAAGTCTTGGGAAGAGGTGAAATGAATTTGGTTTCTTATAAGGCGTTTGATTATCCTATGGAACTGCTTATTTTTTTGTGTAAAACTACAGGTTATTAGCACTTCGTTTCAACAGGTTTATTAGGCCATTAATTTTACACCACATATCTCACTATTGTATTACCAGCCAATCATATGTTGTTTTCAAACTATGATGTTGTCAATTGCAAGTCTAATGAAAAATTATGGTGACCTTAACCTTTGTAACTGGTCTATTGGCATAATTTATGATAGCCATTGAACTGATAGTCCAATCCCTTCTAGGAACAAAAGAGATGGAAATCATGCCTGACAGTTTGGTTGTTTCTAGTAAATGGGCCATTAGAAATTGTGAATTTGTTTATACCTTGTTGATTCATGGGTTGTAATTCATGCTTACAAAGCGAGGTCAGCCTGCTAAGGGACAAAGGGAAATTTCTGGTGGAAAGGGTGGTATAAAAATAAGTCATCAAGTCCTCAAAGCAGACTTATATAGGATGCCCTTATTAAATGACATAGGAATCAGTTAAAATTCAAGAGAAGAAGAAATTCTTTTGGGAAAGGTGGAGATGAAGCTGGATATGACTCCTTGATTCTCAAGAGGTGGGGATTGCTATAAGTAAGTACTCTCTGACATTGCTAGATGTTTTTGGTTGTAGAAACTTCAACATTAAAATGCAACCTTCTCCATTACAATAGTTAGGCCTATAGTTTACTAAAGTGTCCACTAGTAATGTAAACCGATGTGCGTAGGCTGATGAAAGATTACTCAGAATCATATCTTATAGCAGGAAGCCTTTGTCATGGTTCATAGCCACTTGATATTGTTCAAGTACAGGTCAAAAGACTGATTTTGGGAATACATCTTTTATTGAAGAGAACCAACTGCAGTTGGGTACATAGATGAAGCAGAGGTTACGTGCAGGGTTCAACAAGTTTTCATGCATAGATGCTAACAACAATCTGGTAATATTTGATAGGATAGATGGAGGTTAGAACTTGATAATATTTGGTTGCAACGGCCTTGACTGCATCATTCAGAAAAATATTGACCATAACTTTTTTTTGTCTGGTTTCTCTGACAAGTATCTTACAATTTCAGGCATTTGCTGTAGCAGGACTTGGGGGATGGAAGCTTCTTGGAATTGTGAAACCAAGTAATGACCTGTAGCCTATATTGACGATGCTACTATCCGAAACTGAACGAGATAAGAGAGTTTATAGATTCTAATTTTATTTGATCTGTACAGAGTTCTTCATACTCCTACCAATTTGCCACCCTTAATTCCAAGTTTTGAGCAAATGAAATCTAGCAAACGAACATTAGCAAGCCATTTTCAAAACAATAACAATGACGTAGGCAGTAGAAAAGCTGTGCTCAATCACTAGAGATTTGCCTGCTCATTGAGATTCTTGCCTTGGCAAAGCCTTTTTGTATATCAACCTAGCAAGAGTTGAAACAGTCATTCTCTGCATGCTTTTTAAGGCCCTTTAGGGAGGACTTACATCATCCTCTCTGTGGTTCAGTTGACACAGATTTGTGTACTGTAAACAGTGTTGTAACTTGAGGGGTATAATAGCATGTATGAACCAGATGTACATAAATGTCACCTAATCTCTCCAGAACTAAAGGAAATGAGGTACATTCATTTGGTAGGTGCATTCCTCATAAATGGCAGAGCATTGAAGCTTTGTGTCATTGGCATCGTGTGGGTGCCAATACAGGACCACATGGGATTTATTGAACCATATCCATATGATGGCTGGCTATAAGCTTTGTTCTATTTGCTATTTAAACCTTATGGTATCTCATAACTCAGGCCAAAGAAGAATGATGGTTATCATTTAAGAGAACTCAGCTTGAAAATGGTCAAAATTTCTTGGTTGTGATTGGAGTTGTGTGGTCTCCATCTGATGTTAGGTACTGAAGAAAATATGAACTTGATAAGAGTTTTACCAGTTTATATTCTTTTTTTATTTTTATTTTTATCTTTAAATTAATGAAAAAATTGTTTGTTTGAGCTTTTTTGTTTCTATTTTTAATTTTGGTTTCTTCCGGTTTTCAAAAATTATAAAAACTATAAAAAAGTGAATTTTGTTTTCTGTTCATGTTTTTTATAATCCAATTTACTATCAACTAAATATATATTATTTAATTATTTAATATATTTATTATTAATAAAAATTATGAATCATCT
This sequence comes from Erythroxylum suave, assembly GCA_027563595.1. NCBI lineage: Eukaryota > Viridiplantae > Streptophyta > Magnoliopsida > Malpighiales > Erythroxylaceae > Erythroxylum > Erythroxylum suave. The sequence goes on from JAOSBN010000177.1 coordinate 5,154,048, forward strand.
AATTTTATATTATATTTAATTAAGTAAAATTAATATTAGTACGAATTTATAATTTTACATAATAATTTAATTTTTGTAATTAAATGAAATAAATTTAATTTAATAATTATTAATAAATATAGTTAAATTTAAATATCTTCAAAATATATAAATTTTAAATAAGGTTAGATTTAATAATTAAAATATATTTAAAGCTAATATAAATTTATAAATAAAAAAGTTTGTTTTAAATTATTTATTTTAATAAAAATAATTTTTATTAATAATTTGTTAATAAATATTATATAAGAGATTAAAAATTTATTTAATTAAAAATAATTTATATTTAAGTTTTATCTAATATGTGATTTTTATATAAAAAAAATATAACTAGGTTGACATTAACAGAAAATGAAAACCAGAAATCGCAAAAGAAAAATAGAAAAAACTAAACGACCCTTACAATTGAAGTTAATCCTCCTTGCCAAGACTCAGCAGTATTGTTTCTTATTTAAAAATTCATTCAACAAGCTTCTAATTTGAGACTTAGGCAGTGTAAGTAAAATAAATATTTACATATATATGTAATTTCTTTAATTAAAAGTGAAAAATAAATATAATGAATATAACAATAGTGATTAATTTAATTTAGCTTATTACCTGAATATTTAGATAAGAACTAATTAGATGGACATTATTTAAAGATTATTTTTATTAAATTTTATTCTACAAAAAATATATTACTATTTATAATAGTTATAATCACTAAGGGATATTAAGTTATTGGTATTACCGATACTAAGTAGCAGTAAAAAATTTGTATCTATTTATCATAATATTATACATAGATAAGATATATTATCGCGAATTCTTTAGACCAAAATTTTTTATTTTACATATTTATTAAGTAAAAATAATAATTAATAATTTTCTATAAGAGAAATATTTGAAATTACTGTCACAATAATTTGAAGTCGTTTAATTAAGATGAAGGGAAGATAAGATGGTATTTGATTACTTGTTATCCCTTGGACCAACTTATGAATGAGAGGTCATGTTTATTGTCACGGGGGAGTTCTGAGGTAGGAAAGATGCCTTCTTTTTTTTTTTAATAAATAGGAAAAAACAAAAAGTTTACATTGAATCAGACCCCTATCGTACAAATTTTCTTGTTTATCTAATTGTATAAAAACCATCGTTTTTAGGGGAGGTTATGTAAGAACATACAATCCTGAACGTACACACATAGTTAAATTAGCTAGATTATTAGCGCTCTGATTTCCCTTCCTACAGACGTGTTGAATCTACATCTCCCAATCTCGACCCAACACCACTTGTATAACCTGCAACAAAATAGTATCCTCAATTAGTAACCGTTCAGCAGAGGAAAGAATATTGATGACTTCTAATGAATCTACTTCTAGTACAATTTTCCGATAATGCTGGTCCCAAGCCAATTTAAGTCCCTCGTGAACTCCTCGTAATTTGGCGAGCAGACCCAAATTTGTGAAGAAATCCATCACACCATTGGCTATTGCAGTCCCGAAGGAGTCCCCCAATCGTACCACGTGAAGAATCATTCTGAATCGCGCCATCTATATTTACTTTGATCCAACCCTCCTCCGGTGGTTTCCAGTTGACAAAATGCCCTATAGACAAACCCAATGGATTAGCGACTCGACTAGTCACCACTTGTGGTTTGCGAACCCAAGCTACATACTCTAAAACTAGAAAATACCTGACGTCTGGCCACTCAAAGCCATCTTCGAAAATACACATATTCCGTCACTGCCAGATATACCAGCAAGAGATGTCAAATATTGTTGCCCTCTCATTTTCCTGCCGTTGGAGAATAGACTGTAGCCATGTCGCCTTGGGCAACGGAAAGAAGGTCGACTCCTGCACCACTGAAGATAACTTACTCTAAAAAGCCTGAATCCTGTGACAATCTCAAAGAGCATGCAAAGTTGTCTCTTCTTGGGCACAGTACTGGCAACTACTATCCATTATTATATAAAAGAAAGATGCTTTTAAATCCCCCGTGTCGCAACTTATTCCCTCAATTAAGTTTTAAGTGAAATCTCACCAAAGAGCATAAGTATACTTCACTTAGGCTTGGTTCGAGGGAGTGGTAGCGGTTGATAATTTGTTGAAATTAACCTGCTGAAATGATAAATACTTATTCTCGATAAGTATTTATGTGTTTGACATTGTTGTTTTGGTAACTGCTGAAATATGAAAAAAGGTGTTTGACAAGTGCGGTTGCGATTGCTGAAAATAGATAAAATGACTAAAAAACTCATTGATTTAATAAACTATTAATTGTTGTATAAATAATTAAAATATCTTATTAGTCATATAAATTTAATATTATAAATAATAAAATATTAAATTAAAATATAAATAAAATAAATTTAGTAAATAAAATATTTCATAAAAATATATTATTAGTCATATAAATAAGAAGAAGACGATACGTTGGACTTGCTTTCTATCAGTTGAGGGTATAATGGAGAATAATAATAATCATAAGGTTATTAACGGAAAGTGAAATTTTTATCACATAAGCACTTTCTTACCGTAAACCTCTTTCTACTTATGGATTTCTGTGGTAGCACGCACATTTCTCTAATCTCCGGTTGTTCACCCACAGCTCCAAACATGTTACTGCTTTTGAAAATTGTTGTGGATAAGCACTTATCCCTATTGCACCGCAAATCCAAGCACAACCTTAAAGTTGTGGTGTGGTGGGATTAGTACTTATTCACCACAGTTTTCAAACACAGTCATATATTTGGATCTGTGGGTGAATAACTAGAGATTAGAAGAAAGTTCGGTACCATCGCAGAAATCAATAAACAGAAAGATGGTTGCGGTAAAAAAGTACTTCTACAGCAGAAATTTTACTTTCTATCAATAACCTTCTGATAATTATTATTTTCTATTATATCATCAACTAATAAAAAGCAAATCCAACGTATATGACTCATAATATGTTTTTATGAAATATTTTATTTATATTTTTCTTATTTTAATTTAATATTTTATAATTTTAAATTTTAAATTTATATGACCAATAATATATTTTTTAGGAAATATTTTATTTACTAAATTTATTTTATTTATATTTTTCTTATTTTAATTTAATATTTTATAATTTATAATTTTAAATTTATATGACTAGTGATATAATTTTTAATTATTTATACAACAATTACTAGTTTATTAAATTAATAGGTTTTTAGTCATTTTATCTCTTTTTAGCAACCGCAACCACACTTGTCAAACACCTATTTTCAGGTTTCAGGAATTACCAAAACAACAATCTCAAACATATAAGTATTTATTGAGAATAAGTATTTATCATTTCAGCAAGTTATCAACCGCTACCGCCTACCAAACCAAGCCTTAATCAATTTGTCAAACACCTATAGGCTCTCATTTGAAGCATTTCGTCAACCATATGTTAAGCCTTCCAATCTCCACTCTTTAAAGACTTAGGCAACTCTCTTTTAAAAGTTAAAAGTGTTAGATTAAGATCTGAAAATCCACAAACATGAGTATAGCCTCACCACCATTTGAGGCATTTAATTAAACAGATTCTTAGTATTTGGTTTTATGATGTTTTTAGGGTAGTAATATCAAGGAGTCAAATCATATATATGTAACAACAAATATTTATTGATGTCTCATAACAAAAGTTACACAAAATTAGTCCCGGCAAGAGACAAAATCAACCAATTTTTCAACCTACAATGCATATATATAAGTAACAATTTTGGATAAGATCCAACAGTTTTTTTTACCAACCATTATATCTTTCACACTAAATTTATCCTAATTTTAAATGTGCAGATGATTGAAATATTATGACCCTTTTAAATATTTTAATTGGGATAATAACTTACAACTAATGTAGTCAACAAATCGACATAATCGAAAGTAATCGCCATTTTGTAACTATCAAGACTAGAAGCTGAAATGGTCTTTAGCTTGTCCCCAACCTGAATTACCAATTGATACGATGCCAAAATCATTCTATTTTTAAATATGACTGTATTATGCCAAAATGGATAGATTGCACACTTTTCTAGCTTTTAATGACTTAGCAATTACTTGGATAGCTTTGTTATGTAAACTTTTTGCCAAAAAAGTCACCATCGTGTTGCCAACATTGGTGTTTGTCAAATACCAAAAAAAGGTTTCACAAACCTCCCCCATCAAAAGAAAGTCGATGTCTTCATCGACAAACAACAAATAATAAATAAAAAGAAAAAGAAGAAAAAGGAAGGTCATTCTATTTTGACAAAAGACCCACTCCTAAGCTCTATAGCTTTGGGTTCGCTATCCCAATCATGATTTTCCTACCTCTAGAGGGAAAGGTCCTTCCTTTTTTGGCCAGTTGTGGGTGAGGAGGAATTAGAACCCCCGACACCGTGGTTCGTAGCTATGTGCTTTAATCCTCTAAGCTACAGGCCCTACTTTGTCTCCATTGGATCTGTTCCTGGGAATACCCTAAAAAAGGATTTTTTTTTGTTCTCTCCACCCGGACCAAACCGACTACTCTACTTCTTGTATTTAAAGTTACCCTAGCCCATTCCCATTTTGGGCAGAACAGATCTACTAATTCTTTGATTCCAGTTACTAAGACGGATCTTGAACTAAGAAATAGATTCTAGAAGCTACCGCGGTTCGAACAGGAGAAGTACGCCATGTTAATATGCCTTGGATGATTCACATCTCAGGGTCAAGCGCTGATGAGCATATTGAACTATCTATATGGTTGAGAGCCCTCACAACCCAGGCACAATGATGCAATTATCAGGGGCGCGCTCTACTACGAAAGAGGTTAACAATAAGTTCTTTCAAAATTGACTATTTTGGGGGGAATAGATCTACTAATTCTTTGATTCCAGTTACTAAGAGGGATCTTGAACTAAGAAATAGATTTTAGAAGCTACCGCAGTTCGAACAGGAGAAGTACGTCATGTTAATATGCCTTGGATGATTCACATCTCAGGGTTAGGCGTTAATGAGCACACTGAACTATCTATGTGATTGAGAGCCCTCACAGCCCAGGCACAACGACGCAATTATCAGGGACGCGCTTTACCACGAAAGAGGTTGACAATAAGTTCTTTCAAAATTGACTATTTGTCCCTCAGTTAGAGGTATTCCAGAAATGTCTGCAATTGAATAAATAGCTCTACGAACGAATGGATCAGATCGAATTGGAAAATGGAAAGATTTGTATAAGTTATAACTCAAAATTTGTTCTATTGTTGTCTTGAATCCACAATGAATTCTACATATCTATAAGATTGGTCTAGTCTTTTATATCCCTAGTTTCGGATCATGGGTAGAGCCAAATATCACAACTTCTTCTACCTATCTTGTATATTATCCTTTTCTTTCATTTCGTGTTGGAATACAAACTTATTAATAGAAGAAATCTTGGAGCAAAAGCAATTTGCTTAGGGGTCGTTTGGTTCTACTTCTTTTTTTTATTGTAGCTTTTAGTTTTTGTTTTCTGTTTTTTAATTAAAAAAACCTGTTTGGTTGAAATTTTTAATATAAAAACTGAAAACAAAAACCTACTTGTTTAAGATTTGTAATAAAAAATTAAAAACAAAAATATGTTTGATTTTATCATCCTGTTTTTATTTTTATAATTATACTCTTATGTTAATTATTTTAATATAATATATGACATTTTTAAGAGTAATTAATTCTCGATATAGTTAAAAATAAAACATATGCAAATTTTATATCATTTTAGAAATTTTTATATTAATTGTATATAATAAAATTCTATTATAATATATCTAATAAAAAACGAAATCAGTCCACCACCACTCTGAAAGCAGACGAGATAATGATGTGGGCTAAATATACTTTCAGACCATTCCAACAACTCAGACTGAAGGTCTGAAAGTATATTCATATTCTACTTCAGTTGCTGTTGCTATTCAAGTAGAGCGAATAATCAAAAATTGCCCCAGAAACGACTAGAGTCGTCAAGATATAAAGAACATTTATGATTCCCTTTTACTCGATCTTCGCTTTCATGGGGTATTTTACAGCGTTTTCCTTCTGTTTGGTTTTCTTAATGTGAATGGTGATTGTGGGTTAAGTTCTTTCTTCTTTTCTTTTCTCATTACAGGCTTAAGTCCATAGGTATGCTCAAAACTTTAGAGAAGTTCAGCAATGCACTCTTCTTTCTATAAAGACTAGTGAGTGTAGTAAGGATTGTTCATATTGTCCTCAATCTTCTCGATATAACACTGGAGGCAAAATCAAAACCAATCCAAATCCAAAAAAATATATATATATATGTATTTAGATAGAGTGAAACATCATCTTTAGCATCAAACCCATAAGCTCTATACCAAAAACTAACCATAAAAACTTTCAAAACTGAAACCAGTCCAAATCTAGATAGATTTTACTGAGTTAGATACAGGAGATGCAATACAAACATGTGCGGACTACTTTGCCCCTTAAAACTTGTAATAACCCAACTCTTTTTCTTTCACTGTTTTCACTTTTCTCCAGGGCAGGAGGAGGAGAAGGTGGCGACTCATCCTCTAGCACCTCTGTATCCTCCGTCTTATTAGACACTCTGAACTTCACATTTAGTAATACTCAGATTCATTTCTAATCTTTCAGATACAGATCCAAACTAGATGTAAAAAGGATGAGCTCTAGATGGGTTTGTTAAAGATGATGACAGAGAAATAAGCAGGGGTATGTTGTTTTTCAGTTCAAGAAAATGAAATGTGAAAAATTATAGAAACGTTATTTCTTTTGGTTTCCATAAAACTATTGCGGTTTTCTTATTTTCAGAAACAAGACATTATAATAGATTTAGACAAACATGATTTGTTAACTTATTTTTCTTTTTACAAAAATGACAACAAAAAGCGGAAGAAAAAATAGAAACAAACAGCCCCTTAGCTTTACATCCGTCCCAAGATATCATTTCGAATACATCCGGGGGATAGTCTCGGACACATTGAGTACATCCTAATTTTTGGCCTAATTCTTCTTCTGAAGATTTACTCAACCTTTAATAAAAAAGATATACCTTGGTTATATTTCATCTCTTCAACAAGTTTAGTGAGAGCGTCTAGAATAACTAGTGAATTACAATTATATTGTACTGCAATTGGTGCATTGGTCTTTGTAGCCTTAATGTTTTTTGTTGGTTGGTTCCATTATCATAAAGCTGCTCTAAAATTGACTTGGTTCCAAGATGTAGAATCTACGTTGAATTACCATTTAGCAGGGCTGTAAGGACTTGGATCTCTTTCTTGGGCAGGGCATCAAGTCCATATGTCACCAAGAGAAAGTCGATGTCTTCATCGGCAACCAATATGCCAAATCTGTCTTACTTTTTTGTTAATGACTGCTTCCTTCCAAAGTTGGCCAATTAGTTACCTTTTACTCTACAAAAGTTTAACAAATTATGTTAGGTAATTGTATATTAAAATGACATACATCCGTGCATACCATTTCGTCAAGATTTTGAGGTGGCAACCTCTGCTACTAACTTTAAAACTTTAACAAATAGCAAATCTCTTTGCTACCGATGGAACAATCAAATATAAGACTACAAGTCCATTTGCGGCCCCTTGTCACCATTGAAGAAAGTTTATATAAGCCCTTCTTGACTCTCCTTGACATACAACTATCTTATTTACTCATCAAACGTCTTAGAAGTTCCTCTTATAGGAGTCTTTTCCACCATCAATGGATTGATAATTGCTACTTCACTGTTGACCTCCTCCTCGGCCAGTAATGCATTTAACTTCATTTTTCTCGGACACTCCCTTATATAGTGTGATCCGCTGCATATAAAGAAAGTAACCTTTTGTTAAGTAGAACTTGAGAGGTTTGTATGTTTTTATCTTTCTTATTTTGTGCATCAAAATTTTCTCCAACAATTTTGCCATTCTCATTATCTGTGGAAACTTTTTCCTTATCCTTATTTAACTATAAATCCACTAATCGACTAACAGGAGCAATAGCAATTGAAATTATGCCTAAGATTGAAGTCTTGATAAGAAATTGAATCGCTTGTCTTCTTCCGACATGTTGTGAATATCCGACATCAAAGAGCTAAATGCCTTGACATAATTTATTACTGTTCCGTCATGATGCAACTTCCCCAAGGCTTCCCTTATAATCTAAGGGGTGTTACAAAGCAAGATCTGGTCCTTTAGTTCTCGCACTAGCACATCCTGTGTGTCAATATGGACAACCTATATTCAGATCATCATCCATGTTGGACCCCATTTTCGGAGCCCAACGTTCAGAGTCATACATGAGCACATTACCTTATACGGTCCTTTTTATGGAATCCCATTAGCCAACTTAGGCTTGTCTTCATTCTCATAACATCCCAAAATTTCATATTTGAGTAATTGATATACGACAATCCATTTTTATGTTTGTATCCTTAACCATCACCCTAAACAAATCACTCTTTTTTTTAATCTCTTATTTTCATATCAAACTAAGTACACTTCAATCTCCATTCAATCCTAAATATATCAAAGAAAAGCATTGGTGGGTCCATAATTTCATATGTACATGATTTGGGACAATTAGTATAACTTTCACTATGAGAGTCGGATCATGGTCATTCAAGCATGGTTTCGAAAAGTAATTCGTGTTCTACAACTTCTGTAAAGACCCCAAACAAAGATTCTTACTATTTAGAGAGTCAAAATTCACACATTTATAAAGCTATCTCGAGAAGGTCTGCTTAACGGACATATATCCCTTCAAACGAACATGGACTAGTCTGGAGATATTTTCAGACCCAAGAAGGTCTGCCTAACGGACGTCAAGTCTGTCTAACGGACAATTATGGGTCAAATTTCATATTTCCAACTCCTACAAGTTACCTATGACCCATCTTATGCATATCTATCATTCCTAACTCATTTTCCTCATCATTGTCACTTCCATTTCAACTCAATATCATTTACAATCAATTCATCATCAATGTTTGTCATCATCCCAAAAACACATTCATTCAACTTATATACATTCATCATAAATTTCTGCATATGTTCAACCCCTTTTATCATCTTCATTTCATCTCTAACTTATCACACTACTTCTTCCCATTTCAAGACATCATAGTACTTATGACGCTACTTTTTCCTGTTTCAAGACACCACATTACTCTTATTATATTATATCAAAATGGAAAAGCTGCAAAATGTCCTGCATACACCCTGTGCAGCATTACTAACTTGTAACAATCATATCTTTTAAGTCCAATCTCCAAAATTTACAAACTATATATCATTGGAAAGTTAAAAGAATGAACTACGACTTCCCAGATGGCAACCTTATCCAAATCAGCTAGATCAATCCAGATTTTCCGCTGAAGTCAGAACCTAATTTGACCCTTATTAAAAAAACTTAAAATTTGTAATGTACAACTTGGAAAGTCATGAGCATAACCATTCAACTACTAACTTTACTTCGTTAAACTCTTTAATCTCTACTTATTTGACTCATCCCTTACAACTAATTCTCATCATTCACAAAAACCTTATCTTTCCTTTTTCCATAATATCTCACTTATATGTATATATAAATATATCAATGATTCATGTTCAAAGCTCATCAACTCAATTGGATAATTTTTTCAAAGTACATCTAATTTCAACTCACATCATCCATGCATAATCCATATTTCATTAATGACAAAATAGAAGTTTACAAAACTTTAATGGCATTCTAAGTCACATTACATCATCGATATCCAAAATTCAAAATACAGAAGATATTAAGCTCAATAATTCTCAAATGCATCTAAAGTCTTGCTTTTACAAAATCTAACTTAATATACAGAAACATTGCAAAAATAGAGTGATGCCTCAACTCTTGGTTACTCGATCTCATTTTCTTCTCCTGAAGATGGGACAAAAAAGAGGTGAGCTTGAAAGCTCGTAGGTAACAAGTTTATAACAAATAATAAGCAAAACCATTTAAAATGTTCATCGTCATAAAAAATTCTTATTAAATCATAAAACACATGGTTCTTAAATTTTAAACCAAATTCACAATAAAACAAATCATAGATGTGTCAATCTTGTCAACATATCATAAACACATAAACACATCAAAATGGTTTGGGTAAGTTCATGAACATGATGGACTACACAATTCTACATAATGATCTTGTGTAGTCGTAAACTTGAGGAAGTCCATAAAAGAACTCTATGCCACTAGAGGGCAGGCCAGAGAAGCTTTTAACTTGGTCAAAGTGCACGTGACATTTTTGAATGGATTACACCAAACCCACATAACATGTAATTCATGAATTGTAAACCAATTGCCGAAATAACACATTTTCAAAAACTTGTTTTTCATGAGCATAAACTATTTCATATGCAATTCCATCATCATTTCACAATTAATCAACCAAATTCATATATCAAGCATATTGCAATTTCTCAAATCATTCAAAAACAACAAATGCCACAATTATAAAACAATGAAAAATCATTTTATTTTCTTGACTAAAAAGAAAACATAATGACTCATTATCCAATTATAAACATGAACCCACCTTGAATTTCCTTGCTTCAAACTTTGCTCATAAATGCCTCTACTCTTGCTCCTCTTGCCTTCTTTGATTCCCTTTTATCAAAGACAAAATTCTCATTCAATAGGGATTCAAATTGGAGAACCCACAAGACATATTCACTAAAATTGATCCTAGAACTCTTAAGCCCATACATTTCTTAAGTTTTATAAACCAAAACCTTTTCAAAAATTCAAAAGATTAAAATCAAACTTACCTTGAGTCTTCGCCAAATAGTGATTTTCTTGGTTCTAATGGAAGCTCTAATCTTCCTCTTCCTGTTTCCCTTCTTGATCTCTCTCAAAATCCCTCTTGAAGGTTAAGAAAAATCATAACCTAACTTAGCTTTCTTTCTCTCCTTTCTTCTCTCCAATGACACTTTCTCCCTCTTCTATCTTCTAATTTTCGTTCCTCTCACTTCCAAATGCAAGACAAGTCTTCTTTCTCCCTTTTATACTCTTAATGATTGCACAAAGTCTATTTTGGCCCTCCTTTAATGCTTATTGATCTCCAAACTTAAGTGACATGCCAAAAATGCCCTCAATTCATCTTAATGCATTAATTTCACTAACTAGTGAAATAAAATCCCACTCACATTTAAATAAATAAATAAACTCCAATAATAATAATTTTAACATGACCTCATAATTTACTTAAATCATGCTTAACAACTCCATTCATTCTAAGGCAAAAATTCAAATTTCATGCTTCGTCTTCCATAACAAATCCTGCTTAATTTAACAAAAAAAATTCGAGGGCTAACAATCCATCTTTACACGCCACCATAACTTGACATCACTAACCAATTATATGTTGGCCAACATCACTTTATGTCCTTTGAGCACCCTTGTTGTTAAAAAATATTGGTCCATTCCTTATAAGAAGTTCCCCAACATTTTAGCATGTCGAACACCATCAAAATGCTTTAGTTCATGGACTTTAAATCTTGTCCAATTCCCTCCATTATGTTAGATAACATTGGTTCAAAGAAGTGCCAATGCATTAGAATTCTACTATTTCCCTCTCTCGAAATATCATCTAGTTGTTTATAGATGTGTTCCAATGCCTGAATTATAGAATTCAATTGAGCAACCATAATGAAGCCTTCCTCTTTTGGAACTAGTCCAAAAATTTGCTCCAATTGAATCATCACGTCCTTCAATCTCTTGTGTTCTCTTGAAAATTTTGTTCTTATACCAATTGTCATGGGGTGTTTTAAGGCTAGGAAAATGCCTTCAAATCTCTCGTGTTGCAATTTAGTCTATTAACTAAGTTCTTAAGAAATTCCACCAATCAACTTAGGTGCACTTCACTTAATCAATATGTCAAACACATTTTAGTTACTCCTTTTAAGCATTTCATCAAACATTTGCTCTTTAGAGACTTCGCTAACTCTCTTTAAATGGTCAAAATTTTAGGAATAAGGTTTGGATATTTACAAACGCAACTTAACGTATAGACATCTCACTTCACTATTTGAGACATTTCATCAAACATGTTACTTGCATTCAATTTTATAGTATTTTTGGGCAGTAAATAACAAGGAATTAGATCATATATCTAAACACACATTTATTGATATCTCATAAAAAAGGTTACACAAAATGAGGTATAGAAAGAGGCAAAATCAACCCATTTTCCAACCTATAACACAGAGATACATACATACATACATATATATACATAAATATATATATATATATAAGCAACAATTTTGGATAAGTTCCAACAATTTTTTCACTATCCATCATGTCTTTTCATGTTAAACTTATCCTAAATTTAAATTTGCAAAATTTTTAAATATTATTATTCTTTCAAACATTTAGATTAGGACAAACAAGTTACACTAACATAATCGACAAAATGACAACCAAAAATAACTGTCATTCTGAAACTGCTATTTTGTAACTGTCACGACTAGAAGTTAAAGTGGTCTTTAGCTTGTTCCAATCCTAAAATTTTCAACTGTTATGATGCCACGATCATTCTATTTTCGAATATGGCTGTATTTTACCGAAATGGACAACTTGCACACATTTTGACTTTTAGTGACAACAATTTTCTCCTCTTGCAAAAACATGCCACCATCATGTTGCCAAAGTTGTGCAACGTTGATGTCTATCAAACGTTGAAAAGAAGGTCTCACACTTATCCTCTTTATTATCAACTTTCAAATCATTTTTTATTTTTCTTTGTATTAAGTAAAACTTAACATTTCAAATATTTATTTTAAGATTGAATTACTTTAATTTTATATTTATTTAACCAAAAATTACCTTAGCAAAATCAAAGAGTTTGATTAGGTAGTAATAAGGAAGGCAACGAATTGGGTTGGATCCAGGCCTGGCTGTAAGTTTAGGTTTGAGCTCAATCTTGAAGCCTAATCAAGTCCTATACTTTAGACTTGAACTCGAGTCCAATCGAGTTTTTTTTAGAAATTAAATAATATTGATTAAAGATATCAGAGGAATACAAATTTTGGGGGGAGACAAAAGACTCACCCATCAACCAAAAACGACAACATTATGCTCAAATAACTAGCCCCATAAAAACGACAATGTTCCAATTTACAAATTAAAACCCATATTTGAGATTAAAATGGGAAAACGAAATCCCAATCCCCAAAATTCTTCTTCAAACGTTTCTCGATTATGGTTGGAGTATCAGCGATCTCCACCCTCTTATGGCCTTGAGAATGAGTTTAGAGACAGATCAGTTGAACGTCCAAGTGATTAGGTTTTTGCGTAGCGCTCCGGCATATCGTTTGGTGAATAAAAGGTAAGACAGATCCTCCATAAACCTACGTTTCTCTTCTTCGTATTTCACACTTAAATCTGATTGATGTAAGATGTTTGAAGCTTCCCTTCTTGTCTCTTTATGTACTAAGACATTGGTTGAGTGGCCCGAACACTATTCCCAACCCTGATGACATTTCCCTTTCGTCAGCTGAACAGTAAGTCCCTCTTCTAATGCCTTCCATATTATCAAGAAATATTAGCTTCAAAAAGCTTCCTGCTACTTTTGGTATACATGTTTCTCTGGTCCAAAGCTCGTTTGAGTTTAATTAAATTTATTTTTTTAAGTTAAAAATATTATTTTATATAAACATTTTAGATTTTAGGTTGGATCAAGTTGGGTAAACCGAATTTAAGTCTGATCTAAAATTTAGGAAAAAAATCAAACATAAATCTAAACTCAACTAACAGGAGTCGAGTCTATTAAATTTGAGCTGGACTGGCCAGATTGACCATTTTTGCTATGACTAAATAGTTGAGAGGTTTAAAAATACGGTGGATCTCTAGACTTTATATGGGATTTATTACTAAAATTATTTGTCTGTTATTGGAGTGTTAACAGGCATAATTTCATATTACTTTTCTGTTTTTTCCCTTTTCTTACAAAGAGTGTGAGAATCTTTTTAATCAAAATTAAAAATATTTAATTATTACAGTAACATGAAACATGAGAATAAGACAAAAAAACATGCGAAGAAGAACACAGTTAGAAAAAGAAAGAACAGAGAAAAGCACAAATATTTAAAAAATTGAAAAGGACTCGTAGCGGCTTTGCTGTTGTGTTGCTGTCTGTGACAGCGTGCGTGCGTGCTTCTCCGTAATGTCCCGCGTCTCTCTGCTTCTTCTTCTTCTTCTTCTTCTTCTTTTTCGTCCTTGGAACTCTCTCTTTTCCATCCCTTCGACATCGCTCTGAACCTCATCCACTTGCGTCGCCTGGTAAACCAACACTTTGTCTCATTCATTGTTTTTCCTCTTCTTCTTTGCAATTTCTTCCTTTTTCCTCACTATGTTACCAATTTTTCTATGATGGGTTGGAGATGAAGTTGGTTCTTTTTCGTTATCTTCTTCATGTTCAATTTGTATTTCCGTAATATACATTTGGTTGTTTTCTTCTTCTTTTGTGTTTTTTCGTGATGACAGGTGGTTTGAATTGTTAAAGATTCAACATTTCTGTGATCTCTTGGTGATTTGTGTTCTAATTTGTTGAAATGGCACTGTAATTATTGATTCTTGGAGATTTGAAATCTGGGTTTTGATTTATATGTTTGAAATTCTTGAATCTTTTTCTTTTTTGCGTGGACATCTTCATACTAGTATAAGCTCTTTGACGACCCTATTATTTTTGCACCTCTTTGTGTCCTTTTATGTTCTTCAGATTGGAGAATAAGGCAAAGAGGGCGGCAGGAGTTGCGATTGGTGGCGCCGTTAGTTGAAAATAAGTTTCCAACTTTGAGGCTTATGAAGTGTTCAAAAATTCCGACCTTTTCCCTCTTCCATAGATTCCAAGAAGAGACACTTTCCCCAGAATCTTTCTTTTGCTTTTCCTGAGCTGGATTTCCACATAAAACAAAAGAATATCCACATTTTTACACCTTTTAATACTCTTAGATAAACAAAAACAAAAACACCAACAAACAATGGTAGAGTAAGAAGCAAACGTAAAAGTTTCATGGCATCTCTCCACTAGGAGTTGTTATTTCATGGAGGGGAGATGCTCTGGAGTGCCTCGTTGTTAGGAGCAGCGGCGGGACATGATTGAACAGTTTATCAATTTTGTTATCCGCCCTCCCAGGTACCTATTGGCGAATTTTTTTCTCTTTACTTTATCTGTCTCTCTCTCTGATACTTGGCTTTGTTGGTTTTTACTGTTCTGGATGTATAGGGCGGACTATAATCCAGATCTTTATTTGTGGGAGAGGGATTTCACTCTCGCAGGCAGAGCATACAAGAGAATAGACTTGGAGGCAAGTATGGACATGTTTTGACGTCCGTTTGCAGTCTTTAATTCCTTCCCTCCATAATTTCCTACTTTCAATTATCTGCACTTTCATGATGATATTTAATTATACTGCTTTATGTTTCTGTTTTTGGCTTAACTCCTGCAGCTTAAAAACGAAAGAGGCCACACCTTACAATGCAGCCATTACGTACCTTCACATTTCCCTGAAGATACTCCTCTTCCTTGCGTTATATATTGTCATGGAAATAGGTAGAAACTAGTCGTGCTCTTCTCCATTTGGATAAACTTCAACTTATAAAATTTAGAACAGTAAATATAAAATTAACTGCACACTGGACCTGTAAAACATTTGTTAGGGGTTCTGCCTGTATTTTAGGCTTATATTGTTTGCTTGCTTTTAATTATGTAAAAATTTTGAACTTTGTTTCAACTTTCTTTAAGAGAGAGTTCTTACACTAAATAAAGGTGGAAACTCACTCAGTTTTGACCATATACGTAATGCAGTGGTTGTAGAGCAGATGCAAATGAAGCTGCTGTAGTTCTTCTTCCATCAAATATCACTTGTTTCACCCTTGATTTTTCGGGTTCTGGTTTGTCTGATGGTGACTATGTCAGCCTTGGTTGGCATGAGGTATGCAACCATATTTGACTTTAAATAGTCTCTTGTAACCAGCTTTTACTATCTTGTGACTTAAATGCGTTGTCCTGTTTCCTTCGTTCTTTAAATGGCAGAAGGAGGACCTCAAAGTTGTAGTTTCATATCTAAGAAGCAACAAACAGATATCACGTATAGGGCTTTGGGGACGATCCATGGGTGCAGTCACTAGGTGCTTTATCATAGCTGTGCTGTTTTCTTTTACTGTTGTCATTGTTTCTTATACTAGGTTGTTATGTTAATTTTCGACTGCAGCTTCAGTAAAATGTTGAGTGACATATTTATGACATAATACAGCCTTCTTTATGGAGCAGAAGACCCATCCATAGCTGGAATGGTTTTGGATAGTGCCTTTTCAAATTTATTTGACCTAATGATGGAACTTGTTGATGTTTACAAAATTCGGCTTCCAAAATTCACAGTATGTCTGCCTCCATACCTCTCCTTCCTTTTGCCTTAGCCCAGGAGAGTCTAGTGTTATGTATATGATCTTGGAAAGGATGAGAACATCAATGTGATTCTTGTACCTGGGGTTATATCTTTGATTTTTTATTTTGCTTATTTGATCACTTGATATGTAAGCATTTATGTTTTGTTGGGTTACTCTGCTGGAATTCTCTCGGTGGATACAATTTAAATCATATATTATCTAGATATGACACTCTAGCAGTAACTGTTCAGCTTTCTAAGCCTTGAAAGCTTCCACCATTGTTTATTCTATTAGATTTGCTGTTCAAGTAGTTGTTTTAAGTATACTTATGGTGTAGTCCTTGGTAATTTGCTCAGTTTCCTATATAACTAATCATTCTTGCATGTGATTTAAGCTTAGAGAAAAAAAAGTTTGCTGGCATTCCAGGATCTAAAGTTAGAATTTTCCAGTTTAACTTCTTGGTGAGTCCTTGGTTAAAATGAAAACTTTCTTAACTTTGCTTGTAATCAGGTTAAGGTGGCAGTTCAATACATGCGGCGAGTAATTATGAAGAAAGCAAATTTTGATATCATGGATCTAAACTGTGTAAAGGTTTGTTCCTCTTCTACTTCATCAATGCTGATTTGTAGCAAGGAGATATAATCATCTAGACCAGCAAAGACTTGGATTTATCTGTTGAGTGGTAAACAAGTGGCTTCTGATTACAGAACTTATCTTGACTCATCTGATATTGCACTAAGTATGAAAATCTAGATTGATCCATTTTATTTATTGTTTGGAGCAATATTTCATTCTCTATGACATGCAGGTTGCACCCAAATCATTCATTCCTGCCTTATTTGGACATGGTAGTGAGGACAAGTTCATCCAATCCCATCACTCTGACATCATCTTTAAGTCCTATGTGGTAATTTTCCTTTCTAAAGATCTTTTACTTTTCTTAAATTAGTCAAAATCTGAAGATATAACCATGTATATGGTTTGTACAGGGGGACAAAAATTTGATAAAATTTGATGGTGATCACAATTCCTCCAGGCCACAGTTCTTTTATGATTCAGTTTCCATTTTCTTCTTCAATTTACTTCATCCTCCTCGAAGTTCTATTTGCTCAACTAAGATGGAGAAGTATTATAATCAAAGAGATTTGAAGGTCGACACTGGCATGGATGAGGTGACATTTTCTTCTCTAACAAAACAGTGTATTTTTAATTGGTGTTTATAAGGGTAAATGAAAAGGAACAGCTGAAGATCAACTAGTGAAAAGTGCATGAAAAAGAAGACAGATATTTGTATATTGTTTGAAAATCTTGAAATTGGGCCAAAATCGAAATTAAAAATCAAGCAACATAGTCCTGTAGAACTCTTTTCTCTGCATGTAGATGCATTATGGTTCCTTGTGTCAAACTAGCATTATTATTGGTGTCTATATTAAAGTTAAATCTTCTCCAGAAGAACTTGTTTAAGTTGATGTCTTGCATGCATTTTGCAAAAATGGTGTAATTTTCTACCGTTCTATCAAGCTCTTCAATCGAAGTGTAATGAGTGATGTTAATTTTATAAGGTAATATTGTTAATTCAATACTTCATTTCAAAACCAATGGTTACTTATGTAAAATGCTGCTCACAGATGTGGTGTCTGAAATCCCCTTTTATGCTAGAACAACTGGCTATTAATATATCCTAGGTGTGTTTCCTTAATTTCCCCTTCAAAGAATGTCAACCTAGAACTTACAAGCCTTCACCTTGTTGTTTTTCTTAGAGCCTCTTGTACAAGATAATAACAGGCCTTCAATCGTCCTGCATTGATGCTGCAAGTTCATCTTGTGCTCCTCCAAGTATCCTGACTGCAAAACCTGTAAGCGAACTTCTTTGTGAGGTTGTCCCAGATGCTTGTGTAATAGTATGTATCTTTTCATTCATGTACACATACCTTTTATTTGTTGGATCTTTGACCTGAATAAATTTAGAGTTTGTTGGTTGATGCAGCACTCCTCGGACGAAAAGCATTTGATTCGCTCAGAGGAGCCTTCAAATTTTCAGGTGATATTAATTGTTACTGTGAAATTGAAAGTAGAGAAAGGGAAGGAGAGAATTTAGACAAAGTTTTATGTGGTGTGAATGTAAAAGCTATGTCTGCTTTCACACACTGCATCTTTACTAGGGTTTTGAATGTGTTGAACGGTACAAGAAATCCCTATTTATAGGAAGAAATACGTGCCTCATTGTAATTATATTTCTGCTGAGGAGCATGCGTATAATATTTCTATATTAAATACTAAATCTCAAAGACATTCAACAAGTATGAGCATGAAGTTCAATGGGATTAGGTCTTATATATCGATTGTAGGAAACAGAGATTGTACGATAAATTAGGCTTTCATTAGGATATCCTCTGTCTTGCTCATCATAAAATATGACTTTAAGTCAAATGAATTGTGACCATGAGTTTGCAGAGAGATGAACTTATCATTTTATTAGCTTGATTGGCTGTGATCATGGCCTAAAGAGGCGTGTTTTGCCTGCATTGCAAATACAAAACACATTTAATTGTAGAGGACGATTTGCTCTGCCCAATCATCTTTGCCAAATGGTCATCTTTGACAAGCACTATGGCTTTGGTTTTAGAAAACTTGGTGACTTCACATCTATATGTGAATCTCAATTGATAACTGTTGTCCTCAATGGTCTCATTTCACACTTAAGAATAGAACTTATACCAGTTGTTTGCCACTTAATTAGCTCATAAGTGATGGTGGAGTGGCGACAACAGTGGTATTATAGACATATTTTAGATAAATTTTTGCTCCAAAATTGATTACTTAGAGGGAAAAAAGCACGAATTTCTTTAGAATATGTGTTGAGCTTTTTATCTTGTGACACACAAAGGAGAATGCCAAGGAGTACAACCTTGCCGCTCAACTTATAATACTTGAATCTCTTAAAGTGATTCTGGAAACACCAAATCAAATAAACTTTTGCTTGAAATGTGAATTGCTGCAACTTGTGTGTCATGTAAATGGCTTTTTAGATGGCATGTATAATCAGTGAATGTGAAAACTTGGATTTCATTGGAGGCTCTGATGGAGAAATGTGTTATAGATACTCTTCTTAATTTCAATTGGAACCAAAACCCTTGATGAACTGAGTCTGGAGTCATCATAGAATTCATTTAACCAGTTTCGAAATTTTGATCTGCTTACCACAGCTCTCTTACTCTGGTTTGGAATCAAGCTGCTAATTAAATTTTTTTTTTCACTAAATAATTAACTGATCATTCTACAGCATTTTAAAGGAGCAAGCACTCAATTCCAATTTGCTTTCATATTCTACTTTTCGTTGGTCTTGGGATTCCAAGAGGACAGTTGCTATTATTTGAGTAGCAAATGACAAATAACATATTGTTTCATATGGAGTTCTCTATAATTATGGATATCAGGATAAGCTAAACGGAGCAAGTGAGGAATGTTGCTCATATACAAGCTCAAACAGAGAGAGTTGGGGAAGATGTTCTTCCATAGGAGGCAGTGATGATGAATCTTTTGCTGAATGCAAAGGTGGTGACAACAGCCACGAGGTCTGACTCTCTCTTTCTCTAGCTAGCTTGTGTTGAGTTGTACTATAGAAATGGTATGCCTAAAGGCTTTGGACACTTGCACTTTCATACTCTTTTGTTGTGCCTATTAATGCTAGTCGAATGCTTTTAGGGAACCATGAATCGTAATAACCAGGATAGGGTTATGTTGATGCACGAACTAACTTGCACCGTCTCATTCTTGATCTTGTGCTTTTCTTCTGTAAATAGATGGCTCTAAAAGTGCTTGCAACACCTTTACGAACTGTGCAACATATATCTCCGGACATCGTAAAAGAGAAGAAAAAGAAAAAGAAAGATACATTATCTGCAAAGACACTCAAAGGTGAGAAACTTGAAAAACTTGAGGCCTTCAGCAAGCGGTTGCGCGATTGCTTTCCAAGGCGAGTAAACCATCAGAGACATAACTCTTCGTGAGTGTGAGTGAGGCACTCGTGTGGAACTATGTTTATTCTTGTAGCAGCTTATCCACACTTTGCACATTTGTAGCTTGTAGGCATTTGTTTTCCTAAGGTCTGGTGCTGCATTCGTTGCCTTCTCTAACTGTATATGATTGGCTTGGCACACACCTGAATCAGTGTGTGTTTGTGTAATATCCTATACTCGCGGCAGTGCTTGTTAGCTAAAATGTTGTCCCAAGCTGGAGGATTTGTCATTTATTTAAGCCCTTGTAAAACTATGCTTACATGCTTTTTGGTTAACTCTACGGCGTAGCAGCTCCTGTGGCCATAAATGCATCACTAGACGATTCCAATCCAAATTTCATAATCTTTCTAATTAACTGATTTATGAGTCTTGCCGTTGTTGAAATGAAGAGGGGCTAGCAACCAACAATTTCTTATTCTCAGCAACTTCAAGCCGCAATTTTTACCATTGTCCATCATTTAAATTCTCTTGAAATAACAGAGCAGTCATCAGTTAACACAATCTTTAACTAAACAAACCACTTCCGATTCGCAAAGTTCTGGACATGTACCAGGTATCTAAGAAGGTTTTATGTAAAATTACAGAGACATCTTTCCCGGAACCTAATTTTCTCGGACAGCTAACACTAACTGGTTCTACAATCTGATTAAAAGTTCATCCTTTTACAGGCATGGCAAGATGATGGTCAATAAGAGCAAATACCATGCAGCAAGGAAATATACACATCTGGGCCAGAAATCTTCTCCATCTAATCATTATTCCCCATAAATAATCCAGATGAAGGGCTCTCTAATCAGGCAGACAGTGCGGTCTGTATGATGCATTTAAGCTCGACTCCAGGATCTGGTGTGGGAGGGCCATCTCTGGTTTATCATAAGCTACTCCTATGCTTATGCGCTGTTTCTTCATTGATCTCGCAAGTTTAGGGCTCTCACCTGGAGAACCAACATTACCACGTGAATCAGGAGTCAATGGTTCATGTTGAGATGAGAATGATTCATCAACGGAAAGGCTCTTAGCTGCAGTTCGTTCCTTGGATGCCTTATCTTGGAAGGGAGACTCAGAAGTAGGGGCAGGTGTAGCTGGGTCGTTCTTGTCAGATTCTGGACAGTTGTCACCTGATACTGGGCCAGAAACCCCTGAGCCAGGAGCCTCTGCAAGGACACCACTAAGTCGTTGTTGCTCCTCAATTATCTTCTTCAGATACTTACCCTGGGCTTCAATACGTAATTGTAGCTGCCTCTGTACCTGTTGTCCACAAAGCATCCAAATTTGATTGCTAAGGACATAACCAACAGTATAACCAATAATACCTACATGCTGATATTATGACTTACGGTCAATACGCAAATCTGCCTACAGGCTACAGGTGGAACTATAACTGACGTAACATAATGTACCATAGGCTATTAAATAGGTCTAAAACCCATAACTAATGCAAGTAAGCCATGTATGTTCCGAATGTATGATTGATAAGTTACTTGCCTTCCCTTTACTGTTAACTGTTAAGCATGTACCTTAGCCCTTTTCCTATACTTCTCCAACATGTGAGAACTTCAGAAAAAGTAACAGCACCATGATCAAGAAAATACTAAGACCATAAGACAACTGAAATGTGGATATTAATGAAATCCCTGGACTTTTTCGAATTGACCTGGTTGGAAGGATGATTGACAATACTTTAGGATATTGAAATCCCTGAAAAATGAGAAAATGCAATAAACTACATAATTCTACTAAGACCCCCCTTGGTCCACTAAAGTAACAAAATAAAGAAATATTGTTCTATGAATAATTTTCACCTTTTCATTTAAAATGCTAAAAACTTTGATTATTCAACCAAACATAGAAGATAAGAAAATATGGAAAAATTTGAGCAGGAGAAGCAATGTCAAATCTCACCAAAATCCCTATAGTTATTTCAAATGGTTCTTGACTAATTTAACCTTTTTCCCCCCAGTCAAGTAGGACAGCATAAGCTCAAGCTGATAACTGTAGAGTCCTTGTAAAAGAAACACTAATTATTGCTCAATAATAGGGATGAAAATTGGCCCGAAGCCCAGTCAGGTTGCTACCAAAACGATGTCGTTTTGGTGGAGAGGTTCAGGCTGGCATTCAGTCCCAAGCCTGGCCGAAAGTTCAGTCAACCCGTGTCTGGCAAGTTAATTTTAGTCCAGTCCAGGACTCAAGGCTGGACCGGGCCAGGCTCTTGTTGCCATTCCTACTCAATAGTATGTTAAATATGAATGCAAACGAGTAGACATGCCTCCAATTGCTCATGTAAACGTTTTTGCACTTCCATCTGCAGCTTGAGTGCTTCCGTAATTTGCATTCCACTGAGAAAAGACAGAAGGAAGAAAATCAACAATCAAATCCCAAACTGATCAGACAGAAGCACTCCGAATCAGACTTTAGAGAATTTTGGGCAAGGGTAAATGAACTCAGAAATGGATAACATATTCCTGTTTTCTGCTTGTATACAATGGTGGAAAATGTGAATTCTTCAGTTCAAAACTTCCAAGTTTCTGCACATTATCTATTTAAAACAGGTGATTAAGAACAGAAGAAAAGGCAAGGCAAATGCACTTACGATGAACCATCCAGTGTAGAGAGCACATCACCGGTTTCTTTCTTGTCAGCTTTTTTCCCTTGCATTATCATTTTATGTTCAGATCAGAAAACAAAAGTCTGTGCAGTATCTTCTAATATACAATAAGAGTACGTGTGCTGTATTGGCTATTTATCTTAAGAATTCATGTGAAATTTTTGTAAAATGCTGTAAATAATTCACTTGAAAGGGGCTAAATCATGCCAATTTCGAGTTAGATAACATCATATGTTGTCAGTATTTTGTTTCTAATTTCTCTCTATAACTTCATGTCATGTTATTCATCTTGTTTAGCTAAGACCTACATTGCCTCCTAGAATGTCCATCTACCTCTACATGCCCACAAATAAGTAAGAGTGACTGGCACATGGACTTACCATCAGATGAGGAGTCGGGAAGGTATTTTGCAAGTCTATATTTCTGGAAGCATCATGAGAGCAAAGTCAGAAGAACTAATGTAGGAGTATAAGTGCTAGAATCTTAACTGGCATTTCCAGAGAATTCAAGAGGAAAAAGGGGATAATATATTTAATGATATAAGACGAGTATTATAATTAGAAAACCTGTAAATGGCTTTTAACATGGTATATGGTTAAACCTTGTACACCCATGACTCTAAGAACACCTTTTGGTGTAGCACCTGGAAAAGAAAAAATAAAAAAAGAAAAGAAAATGAAGTATCTACAGAGAAATATATTCATATTAGTTGGTAATTTTCTCAACTAAAATTTAGAATATCCATGTCAAAAAGGTATATCATTAGACATCTCTTCCGTGAAATTTCGTAATTATTTTTATTTTTAAGAGTAGTATTTTATATATAAGAAGATTCACATCTTAACCTAAAACCTTAAGGCAATGATTTATGAATCCTTTCTCATATATAAACTGTTATATTTTTTTGCTCCCTTCCAATTTGGAATTTATCAGTTATTTTAACATCTTCCCATTGCATGCAGATAACTATATTTTACTTCCTATGGAGTTCTGATACACTTCAAATCATAAACTGACTACTTCAACAATACAAGAAGTTTGGGTATACAAGCAGTGCGTTGAGTTCCCGGATTCATAATTTTAGTACGAGAATACTGTAAACACACTTATGGAGACTTGCAAGTCTCTCCATTCATGCCTCTATGCCAGTGTGCATCCATGTTTGTGCAGGTGGAAAAGCAACACCATTAGATTTTCTTGCTGTTAGCCACAACTTGACAGTTGAATGCTTATCCAATGGAGGTGGAATGAATTAACCACAGGGAAAAAAAGAAAAACTAGGTTTTTGTGTTCACTGTAATAACTCAAGTATTAAACTGCTAAGAAATTCCACAGAAATTAACAATATATAATCTAATAGGTATAAAAGGCCAGCAAGAACCATAACCATGTAAAGTTATGTATAAAGAAGTGAATAACATCGATGAAACATGTAAAAAGGAGAAATTGAATATTGTAGCATAACTACATTAACTTATTGGCACTTCTCAACCATAGAAGAGGAGCTTCTGACAAATCTTAAAAATGAGACCTACTCAGGTCAACAAACTTAAAAATTCAAATCAAGAGCAAAAGAAAAATAAGTGCTTGAGAAGACTCACGGTCTGGCCCACCAAGTTGAGCCACCGCATCAACAAAGCGTTCATGAAGTTCATGAGTCCAACGTAGTCGTTGCTTTGAAGCAAGAGTAGGATTGTTGCTGAGATCACTTCCTCCACTGACAGGGTCCATTTCAAGAGCACCACAATCTAAATGCTGACCATGCACTAATGAGTTTTGACCAACCAAACTCGAACTAGGAACACCCTTTGGCTGAAACATTTGAATTCCTCTGTATGCAAACAACTTGAATTCAACCAGAAGCAGGAAAAAAAAATCAGAAGATTTATCATGACCGTACTATCTTCTATGACAATCAAAGAGTATTAGAGAAAGATGAGATCGGACCTCAACACTTGGAACAAGTTAAACATCCTTACAAAGACGAAATTAATCAGAATTATAGATATCTCAGCCAAAGCTGGCGTCAGAAGAAAGTTGCTGCAATTACATATCTTCAAGCAACGTTTTAAAGAACCTTTCCTAATGACCAAACACTATAAACTTGATGCACGTGACATCAAGATACAACCAAATATAAAAGCTGACTCTTAATACTTAAACACAGACGAGACTTGGGACTAACAAGAACTAAGTGATGGTCAAAATGGTGACACGAAAAGACATCAGCAGCATAATTGAGGAGAAGCAGCAATACCAGTAAAAGTGAAATTTAATCTACTAAAAGTATCTAAGTCCACACAAAAAATTCTCATTAATATCATTATGAGCCTAACCTCCCAACGCTTCAAAGGTCGGACAACTAACGATTATACCCCAAGTAAACTACTTTATCATCACTAACAACCACGTGTGCATAAAACAAAAATGAACTAAACATCACGCAAGTTAATCACAAGCCCGAATAACTTGCTGAAATTAGGGTTTGAGAAAACCAGAAACTGAAAAACTAAGAGGGCTAGAAACAGCAATAGCACGAAACCATATATCCACCCCAAAAAAAAAAACAACTTAAAAAGAAGCAACAAGTGGGACATGAAATTCGAACTAAAAAAGCGAGAGCATAGAGAAAGTCAAATGATCACAAAGAAAAAGAGAAAGCCCAGAAAACGAACAGGAATCTAAAGTACATACCAGCCAGAATTAGATCTATATCTACAGGTCGCAGTGTCCCCCGAGAATCTCGGGGTCTTCTTCCTTCCTTGACGTACTCTCCTTTTTTTTGTCTACACTTCCGCAATCAGTACCAAAATAACAGGCGGAATTCAGAAAATTA
This sequence comes from Erythroxylum suave, assembly GCA_027563595.1. NCBI lineage: Eukaryota > Viridiplantae > Streptophyta > Magnoliopsida > Malpighiales > Erythroxylaceae > Erythroxylum > Erythroxylum suave. Next base: position 5,179,936 of record JAOSBN010000177.1, read on the forward strand.
CAATCAAACGGGATTCTCAAATTACAGGTTCAAAGATGCTTTCGATTACTGCACAGGAAAAATTTAAACAAGAAAGGAAAAGAACAAATCTGTTTTACGTAAGAAAGTTGGGAGGGATAAAGAGAGAGAGACAAGTGTCAATGAGCCATGTTTGTTCTTTGTTGTTATAATTTGTTGAGCTGTTAATTTAACTGTTTTTTTTAAGAAAAAGAAAAACAGAAGACAGGAAAACAAGTGTAAGAGACGACAAAGCGTCCAAATCAATATGAGCTAGTGAGTAGTATAATCACATATTTAAAATCAAAAATTATTTTTATAACATAATTATTATTATATTTAAAATAGAGATCGAAATTTTAACGTCAACATTAGGGCTGACAAAATTTCATCCCAACCGAAAACTCGACCTTATCCAATCCCAAAAAAATTAGATACGAGTTAGAATTTTTTAATTAAATTTAAACTAATTTTACTAATTTTTGTCAGAATTAAAATCAAATATAGATTCTGGTTAATCTAATTGGACAAAATATCCACATTTTTAAAATTGATTAAGATCGAACATTTAAAACCGATCAAAATTGTTCAAAAATCAGATAAACTAGTTCTAAACCGACTTGCATGTTTTCCAATTCGGTTCAATTTCAGGTCAACTTTTAAAAAAATTTGATTTCAAACTAATTTAAGTTCATAAAACTTTTACCTTTATTCAAATTATTCAGAATTGATTTGGTTTGAAACCCTTTTTTTGGCCCATCCTACATAAAATTCTTCATATTGCGGGTATCTAAAAAGAGCTGAAATATACGCACCTTCTTTATAATCACAAAAAAATAATAATAATAACTTTACACGTGGCAATAAGTTGAGTGGGATCCAGTATTAGATTTGATTGGCTTAGCTTGAATTGATTCGAATAGTTGAAAATAATATCGTTTTAATTTTTAATTTTTTAAATTTATAAATTAAAACGATAGTATTTTGAAAAATTATTATAAAATAATGTTATTTTGGAGTAGAAAATCATAACTTTTAGATTAAATATCAAACTAATTCCTAAATTTAAACTCAACTTGATCTCCGATTAATAACAATAACAACAATGATAAAAATATTTAGTATGAATTTCACTGATATGTGAGATTTAAAGAGGTTCAACAATATGTAACCTTATGCGTAATTAGTAAAAAGACTGTTTTTATATGACTTGCATGAAAACAAGAAGCCTAATTAACAAATTGTATTAAAAACATAAATAAAAATTTTGTAGCCTTTAATTTAACGATAATAAAAGTTTTCAATAATAGAAAAACTTATGGTTTTATTTAGAGATGTCAAAAAAGGCTCAGCTCGGCCCATAATGAAGCATATTCCAGTTCTTGAGATTGCTCGATTTTGGTCAAGGTTGACCAGACCACAAGTTAAGATCGGGCTGACCAAGGTCGTTTTGAAAGTTTTTTCTTAAAAAAATCGTAGGTCGGGTAGCCCCCAGGCCCTCATGGCTTTGAGTCAGATGGCGTCAAGCCAAGATTGGGCTGCTCCTGGTTCGCCCCATTGACATTTCTAATTTTGTTTTAAAATGTAATGATAATAAATTTAATAATATTTAACCTAGTTTAATGTCAAATTTTTAATATTTAAATTTAGTAATTAAACTTTTTAAACTTTTAAATTGTAAACCTGTTTTTCTTTATGATAAGCACCAACCAAAATAAACAGGGATGTTTATTTATTTGTCATATCAATTAAAATTATATTTATAAATCAATTAATAAATTGAAAATTTTAAATTAAATTATATAAATTATAGAAAAACCAATTAGTAAACTGAAAATTTTTAAAATTTGAAATTAAATTAAAATATTAAATATTTTGTAATTTATTATCTCTCAAATCTATAATGAAATAATATACTTAGAGGTTTCATAAAAAGAAAAAGAAATTTGAGAAGAGGAAGTAGACAACAGGCCATATACCCGAATCTAGACAGTAATATTCCGTGCCCACACGCTTTGCGTTCGTTGTCTATGATTATTATGTGTTTGGACTTAAATGTCTATCATTGTCTTTTTAATTTTATTCAT
>JAOSBN010000177.1:5182119-5208753 GCA_027563595.1 Erythroxylum suave
CCTTATATGTAAGTTGGGTAAACCTATCTATAAGAATAGTCTTTTGGTTAGTTAAATCTGATCTGCTTCGTTTGATATCAGAATTGGGCTCTCACGCATGTGGGCACACGCAGGTCTGTAGGGTTGGCTTGAGGTGGTCTTCTCGTAAAAGATGACCCAGACCACACGCAAGACGCATGTTCTTCTGCGAATGAGAAAATTAATGCAGTGAGCATCGTACTCTCACATCGCCTGAGAGTATTGTTCGAGATGACCTTATATATAAGTTGGGCAAACCTATCTACAAGACTAACCTTTTGATTAGTTAGGTTTGGTCTGCATTATTTGATATCAGAATTGGGCTCTTACGCATGTAGGCGCACGCAAGTTTGTGGGGTTAGTTTGGGGCGATCCTCTAGTAGAAGGTGACCCAGATCACACGCTAGATCCGTGTTCTTCTACGATGGAGGAAATTAATACAGTGAGCATCATAATCCCACATCACCTGAGAGTATTGATCGAGATGACTTTATATATAGGTTGGGCAAACCTATTTACAAGGCTAATCTTTTGGTTAGTTAAATCTGGCCTGCATCACCAGTAAATGATGTTAATAAAATAAAGAGAGATTAATATTTTTTAAATATTAAAAAAGTAATGGTTTAAATAATGGAAAATTGGATAATTATCTTTGAAAAGAGTCCATTTGGAGTTGCCGGATACGGAACGGCTTGATCAGGAACACCATTGGGCGGAATCTTATACACAATACAACTTTTAGTTGCTTGTTAGGGAGCTTGTGCTGTGCAACTCCAACTCAGCCTATGATACGTAAATCACCTATTTTAGTTACTCAATTTCTACCAAATTCTATTAAATCTCGTGTATGCATTTATGTAAATTTTATGTAAATATATAAATAATATTTAATAAAATATGGTAGAAATATTATAATCAGAACAAGAGATCTGGTCTCAGTCTACACACTATGTTTCATTCAAACACTTGTAATCTTACGACACTGTTTCTATTATTTATTGTTATTATTTGGCTGGATTCTTTATATCTTCATCAATAATATAGATCACTTGTTTTAATAATGAAAATTTCCTTTTTTATCATTTTAATTTATAAATTTCTAGGTTGTCCGTCTAGATGTTCAGTTTTAGCAGCTCGGTTTGGTTATCGCTGCGTTCATTTCAAGGAACAATTAGACGTCCAGTCCTAGTTACACTTGAGAGGGAGTATTAGAATATCTCATATTAATTAAACATAAAAAATATTAAACATTTTATAAATAATAAGAGTCAATTATTAAAATGATTAATTTTAGTCATTTTGATAATAGGTGACCCAAACTTAATTCTTTTTAGTAGACTTTATGTTCTAATATGGGCACTAACAAGAATTCGGCTTGGTCAACCATTGTTAAATTAACTAGAACTAGTTATTTGAATAGTTGACCATTATTGTTTATAAACTCTTTAATATTTTCCTATTTAGTCAACATAAGATACTCTAATACTCTCCCTCAAGTATAACTGGGACTAGACATCCTCTTGTCAGTTCAAATAAATGCAGTGTTAACTAAATCCACTATTGAGACTGGACGACCAAAAGATATCATATTTAAATATTTTAATACGGGTAAAGTATAAAGTCCATATTAAAATATTTATAATCACGAGAAACAACTTTACTAATTATTCAAAGCTGACCATCGGAGATATACATGTGGACCAATCAACATGGCAGTAAGTGGAGTAGCATCCAATATTCGACTTGATTGACTTAGCTTGAATTTATTTGAATAATTTTAAAAAATATCATCTTAATTTTTAATATTTTGAATTTATAAATTAAAATGATAGTATTTTAGAAAATTATTCTAAAATAAAGTTATTTTGGAGTAGAAAATCAAATCATCTAGTTTAAATGTTAAACTAATTTCTAAATTTAAACTCAACTTGAACTATAGTTAACAATAACAACAACAATATTTAGTATGAATCTCACTGATACGCGAGATCTAGAGAGGTTCAATAATATGCAACCTTACACGTAATTAATAAAGCGGGTTTTTAAATGATTCACGTGAAAAGAAAGAATTCCGATTAACGAATTGTATTAAAAACATAAATAAAAATTTTGTAGCCTTTAATTTAATGATAATAAAATAATTTTTATTGTTCTTATTTTCAATAATAGAAAAACATATGATTTTATTTTAAAATTTAATGATTTATTAATATTTCAATTTAGTAATTAAACTTTTAAAATTCTTACAATTTAAATTGTAAACCTATTTTTCTTTATGATAAACATCAATAAAAATTATATTTTAACTTAAATTATATAAATTATAGAAAAGCTAATTAATAAATTGAAATTTTCTAAAAGTTGAATATTAAATTAAAATATTAAATATTTTTTATTTTATTATCTCTGAAATCTATAATGAAATAATATATTTAAAGGGTTATTTTTCATAAAAAGAAAAAGAAAATTGAGAGGAGGAAGTAGACAACAGGCCATGTACCGGAATCTAGACAGTAATATTCCGTGCCCACACGCTTTGCGTACATTGTCTATTATTATTATGTGCTTGGACTTAAATGTCTATCATTGTCGATGATTAGTATGTGTTCGTTGTCTTTTTAATTTTATTTATACTTTTTAGACTTTGATAATAATAAACAGAAAATTCCATAAGTTTTTACCAAAAAGTAAAAATTTTAAAAATATTGTTTAAAATAGCTGACTTTATATTTTTGACGTTTTCCAAAAATTACCCTAATAGACAAGACTCTTCATTTTGTGAGGGTCGGAGAGGGTCATCAATTGTACACAACCTTCTTTTTGCATTTTACAAAGAGACCGATTTTGTGATTGAAATACATTATACATGACCTTCTGTTCACAAATAAATAACTTTACGAATTACTCATAAACCAGTTGATACAGTGGCCATCATAGTCCCAAATTGCCTGAGAATGTCGATCGAGATGGCTTTATATGTAGATTGGGCAAATCTATCTACAAGACTAATCTTTTGGTTAGTTGGGTCTGGTTTACGTCATTTGGTGTCAGAGCTGGGCTCTCACGCATGTGGGCGCACACGGGTCTGTGGGGTTGGTTTGGGGCGGTCTTTTCGTAAAAGGTGACCCTGATCACACGCGAGACGTGTGTTCTTCTATGATGGAGGGAATTAATGTAGTGAGCATCATAGTCTCACATCGCCTGAGAGTATTGGTCGAGATGACTTTAAATATAGGTTAGGTAAACCAATCTACAAGACTAGTCTTTTGGTTAGCTAGGTTTAGTCTGCATCATTTGGTATCAGAGCCCGGCTCTCACGCACGTGAGCACATGCAGGTTTATGGGGTTGATTTGGGGCAATCTTCTCGTAGAAGGTGACCTAGACCACATGCAAGACGCGTGTTCTTCTGCAATGGAAGGAGTTGATGCAGTGAGCATTATAGTCCCACATCGCCTGAGAGTATTGATTGAGATGACCTTATATGTAAATTAGGTATACCTATCTACAAGACTAGTATTTTGATTAGTTAGGTTTGGTCTGCATTATTTGGTATCAAAACCGATCTCTTACCCATGTGGGCACATGCTGGTTTGTGGGGTTGGTTTGGGGCGGTCTTTTAGTAGAAGGTAACCCAGACCACACGTGACACGTGTGTTCTTCTGCAATGGAAGGAATTGATGCAATGAGTATCATAGTCCTTTATCACCTGAAAGTATTGGTCGAGATGACCTTATATATAGATTAGGTAAACCTATTTATAAGGCTAGTCTTTTGGTTAGTTAGATCTGGTCTACATCACCGGTCTTCTATAATAATATGTAAACAATGTTAATAAAATAAAGAGAGAATAATATTTAATAAATATTTAAAAAGTAATAGTTTAAAAAATGGAAAATTGGATAATTATCTTTGAAAAGAGTCCATTTGGAGCTGCCGGATAAGGAACCGCTTGATCAGGAACACCATTGGGCGGAATCTTATGTATAAAACGACTTTTAGTTGTTTGTTAGCGAGTTTATGTTGTCCAGCCTACACTTTATGTTTCATCCAAACACTTGTAATCTTACAACACTGTTTTTATTATCCATACCTTCAATAATAATATAGATCACTTGTTTTAATAATGAAAATTTCCTTTGTGTTCTCCAAAATCCAACATTCTGTTAAATGTCAATTCTTGTCTTTAGGATTTATAAAATTTTACCGTTATCAAAGGTTTGAATCACGAAAATAATCTCTTTATAAAATACAAGAAGATTGCGTATATTTAATGACTCTTCCCCGTTTCTTCCAAAGTAGGGAGCCTTGTGCGCTATGATAGCTTTTTTTTTTCCAGTTTCTTAAAAGTAAAATAAAACAAAACAAAACAAAAATAATAACATTTTAGAAAAAATCGGTTGGCTTTGAGAAGTTTTAAAAAATGAAATCTTATACATAATTAATAAAGAAGTTGTTTTTAATAAATCAATACAAAGAGAAAGATGCGTATAATTGATGACCCTACCCTAACCCTCTCATAGCGGAGAATCTTGCACACTGAGGCAACCTTTTCTTTTTTTCCAGTTTCTTAAAGGTAAAATAAAATAAAACAAAACAAAAATAATAATGTCTTAGTAAAAAATCCATTGATTTTGAGAAGTTTGAAAAAAATGAAGTCTTATCCGTAATTAATAGAGAAATTGTTTTTAATAAATTAATAAGCGAAGAATTTTAAAAAGAAAGAAAACAATAGCAAATATTTTCATAAATTAAAAAATAAATATAAAAAGAAAAATAAAAGTAAAACTAATAATAGCAAATTAGCAATAAGTAAAAAGCATAAATAATTAAAAATAGAAAATAGAAAGAATAAAATAAAGTAACTAAAAAAATAATTACCGCAAACAAAAGTATTTAAATGTTTGTTTATATCAATGTTTTGAGACCTAGATGAAAAATTAAACCGATAAGAGATCCAAATAGTATTAGATTATTATAAAATCGGTTAAAGATTGAATAAAATTAAAGAATTTAAAATATGATTGCAAGAGATTTGAAAAAAGATTATTAAATGAAAATTAATTAAATTATTTTAGTTTATAAAAATTGACTAATTAATTAATAAACTGATCGGTTTTTAACAAGAGTTATTAAAATAAATCAAATTAAAAAATTGAAAACTTAACTATAAAGTTTAACAGTTCAAGGAACCTGCTAAGTTTTTTAATTATTGGTTTATACGATCAAAACAAATCATATTTCACAAGGAATAGGCCCAAAATTAGAAATATGTATCCAATTTCTATCAATACTAGAGATTAGCAGAAATTCTAATATAAAGTGATTAATAAAATTTCCTGCAGACAGCATTCAAGTGATCGGGACAATTCACAATTTTCAAGAGGGGATCAAATCCTCTGTGCCATAACCCTGTTCCAACCTTGTTCAAGAAGATCTCATCCACATAAATATGTGGGACTTAAAGAAATGTGTGAATGAGATCGTCTAGAACGGGATTGGCACAGATGATCTTGCTCCTTTCAAGAGCGGGCTGTTTGTTGAATCAATTTTGAAGGTTTCTCCATCTCCAAAATCTCATAACTTGTCAGCTCTAGTTCAGTGTTAACAGATGCTATCCGTTAATATATATTTGTCTACTAATAATTAAATTCAATTAATAGGAATATTCATACAAGTATCCCTGGACAGACATGGCTACATTGATTAGAGAATGTCAATATAACCATTTATATATCTCAGAAGCCAGAAAAATGGAAGAACTAGATAGTCTCATCATGCCTGAAGATTACATACTAATTCTTCAGGATTAGTAGATATTATCTCCAGTCAACAGGGAAAATGGGAGTATTAGAGAATGATCAGAATAATCAGCAGCTGAATATTTCGTTGGTCATTAGCAATTTCATATTGACAATTTGCGAAAGCTCATTTCCCAGCAGTTTATGTGAACCTTCTTTGACAGGCACAGGATTAGCAAAGATGTACAAAGATTGCAACTCCTCGAGTAAACAGAATAATGACACATAATCAGCAAGTATTTAACTAAATGATATTCAACTCCATGTACCATTCCCAGTCATGCTATGGTGGCTCATATGGGTCACATTTGCCTCTGAGGATCTCACATTTACTCCACCCCAAATTAATGATTGCAGTGGTAAGTCCAAATTCATCCTTTTCTTTCCTCCAGATGGAGATCCCTCCATGGTGAGTCCTCCAGGACTCTCTTGCGAGGTCAGGCAGCTTTCAGTGGAACAATCAGCTCCTTGGTGATGGAGACTAGGTGATACTTCTCCAGGGACAGGCAGTTCATCACCGTCAGCTGTTTGTACTGTGTAAAACCCAAAAGGATCAATGGAAACACCTTTTGGTGCTTTGGCACCTGGCTCTTTCTGGCTGTCTGACTGAGTAATTGCGCTTCCGATAAATTGATCAGCAAGCATCTTACAGGCTCCCTCAAGCATGGTCAAATATCTTTGCTCTGCATCCTGACGAATCTGCAAGTGCTTCTCAGCCTATGTAGTATAGGTAGAAAGTCAACTAAGGGAAGCATGGAGCTGCTCACCGTAAAGGAAAGGACAGTGGAAACCATGAACTACAGAGCTCAAAGAGGAATGGAGGAGTTGAGAATTTTTCAAGGAATTGCGATATTGACATGCAGATTGAAGCAGATTGAACTTTGAGAAAGGCATCAGTTACCAGCTAAACCAGATTATCTTCAGTTAAGCCTGTTAACTATATAGTATACTTTAAGTGATCAAATTTCCTTCCGCATCACTCAATACTCAAGTTGTCTTCTCTAAATGCAGTCCTTATAAGATGGTGGTAGACATAAGGTAAAAATTTCACAATAATGGAAAGGAAAATGTACCTCGACTTGCAAGTGCAGTTTACTTTGAACTTCCATTTGTGCTCTTAGTGCCTCTTTGACTTCATAACCCCTAAGATACAAATAAATATACAGAAGGTCTTGTTAAGGATGAGCATTTACCAAGTACCACTGACTTCTTGAGTGAAGAAGATGGTCTTACTCGTTTGTATCAGAACTTGTCATCTTTGGCGAAGAGATACTAGCTCCAGGACTTCCTAAAGTGTAGGAGCCAGACAATCGTTCCATAAAAGTGCAAAAAGAAGTTGGTTTAGAGTTTGCAATCTTTACTGTTGAAATGGCCATCTATAAAGCTTTTATTAAGATAAAGACAACTACCAACATCTGCTACCTTATTCATTATTCTTTCAATCGAACATTTTAATGCATGTTATTTTCAGGACTTTCATCATTATGAGTGAAAGAGGAACTTCAAATGAAAAATTAAGCAACAAATCACCAGTACCAACATGATTGATAACATGAACAACACAGTAATACAACAATCCATCACAGAGCAGAACAAATGAGAGTAATAATAGTACTAACCATCTTTGGGTGCCTCATCCACGTCCTTTTCTGATTGCTTACCCAATCTATATTTCTGTAAAATAAAAGAAACCACTTTCATTCCAAATTCAGTCAGCTAAATTCATTCATCAGAAACAGTGGCGAATAACAACACAAAACCTGAAGGTGACTCTTCAAATGGAAGAGTGTTAGTCCTTTCACATTCATTGTCCGCAGTATGGCCTTTGGTGTAGCTTCTGCAATTTTATATTAATTCTTATTTAGAGCACCATTCACATGACCAGATAGAGAACAGATTAGTAAAAATACTTCCGGCAGTTATGAAACTAAGCTCCAGTTACATTTCAAGAATGCAAAGGCCAACAAAGAAGCAATTTCAATTTATTAGTCTAAAGCTTTCTCAAAGCTCATAGATAAGCCAACCATCCAAGCTAAGATGAAATATGTTTTCCAGTGATGATACTTATTGGAGTAGAACAACACCTACACCTTAAGCTAAGAAAAATACTATTCTAATACATCTCTAAACAATTCCAGCTAGTGCAGATAATTTCCTTAACAGAAACAACAAATGTTCAATAGCTGTATATATTGAATGTAATGTAAAGGTATAGTTACGTTTGTCAATCAAGTAAATGTGCTACCAGGAAGATTAAATGCATAAGAGCTTCAAAATTTATGTCTCCTCAACGGAATCAGTCGTATGACATACATACAGAAGGCTTCAGAATCGTTCCTTTCAAGGAGCAGTTATATTTTTTCTGGTAATTAGCTTTTGTTGTCTACAAAAGATTTATGGCCTCTAATCTCATCAACCATCAGGAAATAAGAAATCAGTTTGGAGCTTAATCATCAAAACACTGGGTGCAAACTGCAAAGAATCTATAATGGAAAAGAAAGCTGAGCACATGGACACTATAATAGAAAATAAAGGAGAAATTGTCAGCCTTTCTCACTTCATCCAACAAAATTGCCTTCACCGTCAAACAAAATTGTAGTCAACGCCATTTCAGAGCACTTTATAACGAACAAATGTCACAAAACGAAGCCACAGACATCTGCTCCACAACAGCTTAACAACATAATGGATTCTTCCAAATAAATTGACATCTGCTCCACAACAGCTTAACAACATAATGGATTCTTCCAAATAAATTGTCACTACCAGGAGTACAGGAAAATAAAACCATCCTACTCTCTATCCACAGGTTCCTAGTGTTCATTAGCTCCACTAGGGACAAAATTATATCTTTCTTCAATATATTTAACATAGGACAGGAACCCGTTTAATCTAGTTTTCCGCGAATCTAGCAACAACGAAGCTGCCATGAGAAGAACAATTCAGCTAAAATTAAAAGAAGAAGAAATGTTGAGAGTAAACGAGCAGGTAGGGAAGAAAAAGAAAGAAGGAACAGACTATTGGGACCGCCAAGTTCAGTGACCGCATCGATGAAGCGCTCATGTAGATCTGCAGTCCAACGCAGTCGAGGCTTGGGATCTGAAGTCAACACAAGGCATGGCTCTCCGCCACTTCGTTGACTATGACCCATAAGATGATTTTGAGTTTGGATTGGAATATGAAGATGTTCTTCATAACTCACCAACCCGCCACCACCAATTGCACTACCATGGAGTGGTTGGATCGTCCTCTGAAACATGTTTCTTTCTCTTTCCTTCTCTCCTCTGTTTTTGACTTTCACAGCACAATCAGTACACCAGCACCCCACGAAACAATGTCGTCGGAGTAGGAGGTTCCTAAGGAAACCTCGAATGAGTCGAATCCTAAAGTCTCAATTTTTTGGAGAAAAGTAAGAAAAAGTTACGAACTTTTCCTGCACACTTGCTCCATGAAATGAAAAGATGTGGAAGACCGATACTATAGAAATGAGACATTCGTTGGCATATTGTACTATGTTTTGCTTCCTGTTTGTTTTTTGACTTTAAAAAAAGGTAAAACAATTTCAGTAAATAATAATTGATTATATTAATAACAAATTATTTTCAACATTTTATAATTTAAAATAACTCAAAATAAAATACTTTTAAATTAAAAATACATTTTATTTTAAACTACTATATTGTATTTTTATAATGTAAAATACAATAATTATGTTTTAATTATATAAGAAATTTAAAAATAAAACTAAATTTGGAATATAAGATAATAAAAAAATTAAAGAAGTATATTTTTATTTCATTAATTTTGAAAAAATGTATAAACAGTATTACCCTTTTTAATATGCGTAAATAATGGGTAACAAATTTAATTACTTCAACCGATTTAATAATAAAAATTTTAAATTATTCTTTTTCAATTTTTAATTTTTAATTCAATTTATTTTAATAATTATTGATATTAAAAACTGACCAATTATTTTAGTTAATTGGTCAAATAAGTTTTATAAACTAAACTTAATTAATTAATTTGTATTTAATAATTTTTCATTAAAATTTAAGTTATTGGATTGATAGAAAGAATCTTTTTAATTACATTTTAAAATGTTTAATTTTATTCAATTTTTTAATCAATTTTGTAATGGTATGATATTAGCTAAATCTTTTAAACCGTAAAATTTTTTGTTTTATATTTTTAAGGATGACAATCGACCAAGCTTGTCAAAATTTTTAAAAATTAAAATATAAAATAATGTCTTTTTTAATTGAATTTGAGCTTAAGTAGCTTAGATTTTAACTTACTTGAGGCTAACTCTTTCAAGATTGCGTTTGACTCTACGGTGTAGTAGGGATAAGTATTTATTCACTGCAGTTTCTAAACGCATTTACATGTTTGAATATTTGGACGAATAAACGAAAGTTGGAAAAAAAGTGTGGTGCCACAGTAGAAATCTATAAATAGAAAGATTGTTGCAATAAGAAAATGCTTTTGCAGTAGAAATTTTACTTTCTATTAATAATTTTTTGATAATTATTATTTTCCATTATAGACTCAACTAATAGAAAGCAAGTCTAACGTATCGTCTTTTTATTTTCTTTATTTTAATTTAATATTTTACGATTTATAATTTTAATTATATAATATCAAAGGTACCTAAATTTATGAAATATCCCAAGAATATCTTGTTACTATGGAATTGTAATTTAAATTATCATTTTTCAATAATATAAATAAACACTTATCAAGAAAAAGATAATAATGAATATGTTATATAGTTTATTATTTATAATTTTAAATTTATATAACTAATAATATATTTTTAAATTATTTATATAACAATTAATAGTTTATTAAATCAATAATTTTTAGTCATTTTATCTCTTTTCAGAAATCGCAACCACAACTGCATTTGTCAAATACCTACTTTTACATTTCAACAGTTACCAAAACAGCAATCTCAAACACATAAATACTTAATACGAATTAGTACTTATCATTTCAACATGTTGATTTTAGCAGGTTATCAACATTCACTATGGAGCCTTTGATGGGTTAGAGAGAGATGCTCTGACTTCTCTCTAACCTCCCACTACTGATACTTCCTTTCACACTTCTTTTCTTCCTCCCATTCTCATTCTCGCCCTAATCTCATGCTTTCAGCTAGATCCATCACCCCATTTCTGAAATCACCTCCAGGCTCATTTTCGACCTTTTCATTACCTAATCCTTTCCCGTCTTTGAATCTTTCCTTTTCTAAGTCCTGTCTCTGCTATGCAAAATCCTCTGCTATATGTTCCCATCTCTTCTCAAACCATTCCCCAGGATGCCTTTCCACCTTTACCCTCACCATCTTCTTCCCATGAGCCACCATCTACACCCATTCTTAGCCCAGCTCTATCCTCTTCTCTTACCCCCCAAGCATCACCACCTTCCAGCCTCCCTAAGGCACTTCCGACTGAGAGGAGAACATAGAAGCAAGTAGTGGGAGGTTCTTCTGACCTCTCTCTGCACTTTTGCCCTCGAAAGATTGAAGATGGAAGAAGTATTGTATTCCCGGAAAGAGAAATCCTAGAAGAAGGGGTTAAATCTTGGGAGAATGCTCTTATCGGTTTTTTCTAGGACAAACGCCCAGTATTTCTAGTTATACAAAAATGGGCCCTAACAACTTGGAAGAATAAGGGTTTGTAGAAGCTATAATTGTTGAAGAAAAGTACAATCTTTTCAGATTTACCACTAAAACTCAAGCATTGAAGGTGGTTGAAGAAGGGCCATGGCATATAACTAATTTCCCTCTATTTCTTCAACCATGGAAGCTAGGATTCAAGATTGATTGTCATGACAAAAGACCAGTTCCGTTATGGGTCAATTTATACAATGTTCCTTTTAATTATTGGACTACTAGGGGGTTGAGCATGATCGGAAGCTATCTTGGCAATCTTCTTTGTTTGGATGACAACACTGCTAATAAGAGGAGGTTGGGATTTGTACGAATCTGTATTACTATAGATCTCTCCAACAGGCTCCCAGATGCTATTGCTATCATGACATTAGGTCTTGATGGTTTTCTTTATGAGGACAAAGTTGTAGTGCAATACCCATGGAAACCGACACCAAAACAAGATAAAAAATAGGTTCCTACGGGGAAGACCTTCATTAGAGGCGATTATGAGGAGTTTATGGGTATTGAGGAAACTAACTCACGAGAGATTCAGCAGGAGGAATTAGGGGACAACATAGGATCAGCAAGCCTTGACAAACCCCAAGAGCAGGAAGCAAATGAAGGTTTACTAGAGGCCGAGAGGGCAAATGGTATATTACCCATAGAAAAATGCAAAAATCCTAATCCAATAGTGGAGGACACTCAGACCAATGGGGCTGAAAGCCATGGGAAATCTTTGGAGGCTGGATTACTGAATAATCTGAAGACTTAACAGGCAAGACAGGATTTTGTCAACTCAGAGGCCACTAAGGATACTGAGGACAAGGATCCGACTATTGGTGAGTTTTTAGACCTAGCAAAAAGGAAAACTAACAGGAGCAAACGTAAAGGCTCCAAATCCACTCTAGCTTAATTTATTAAGATTGTAGCATGGAATGTGAGAGGGATTAATTGCCCTAAAAAACTTTAAGCTCTAAGGGATTTTGTATATCATACACATCCTTGAATTTTTGCACTTTTGGAAACTAAACTTAGAAAGGAAAAACTGCAAGTTTTGAATGAACTAGGCTCTCAATAGAGGTTCTTATCGAATCATGATGCACATAGCTATGGGAAAATCATTGTGGGGTATGATCCTAATTTGGTGGATATTCAGGTCTTGGCTATGGAAACTCAAGCAATACATCTAGATTGCAGGTCCATTCAAACTAATAGTCACTTCAGTATCACCTTTATTTATGGTTCAAATCATGCCTATCAGCGGATAATGTTATGGGACAGTTTGCTTCAGATTCAGCCTAGGATCAGCAGAGCTTGGCTGCTATGTGGGGATTTCAATGACACTTTATACCTCTCAAAAGCTGAAGGACATTTCAGCCTAAGGACTCGCTCATCAGATTTCAATGATTGTGTGGGTCAACTTAGTATTTTTTATCTCAAATCCTAGGGCCAATTCTATACAAGGAGTGATAAGCAAATAGGTAGATGGACATTAAGGAAAAAGCTTGATAGGGCCTTAGTAAATCCTGAGTGGATTACACAGTACCCCCATTGTGTTACATCCTTTCTTAATCTATTATTTTCTGATCATACTCCTATGCAGATTGAAAACCTAGCCCATCCTACCTACCGAAGGGGCCCATTTTGGTTTAACAATTTTCTAGCTGATGATGAGGGATTTTCTGCTGCTATTCAAAGAGGATTGGACATTGCAAAAGTTGGCACTTCTCAGTACATATGTGTCCAGAAGCTTAAAGCTATCAAAGGGGAAATGAAAAAGCTAATGGGAACCCGAGCTCCCTCTACTCAAAATGCAGTCAACCTAGCACTGGAGAACTTAGTATGGGTGCAACATCAAATTAATCAGGATTCTACTGATGGTTCACTATTACAAACTGAAAAATCATTATTACTATCTTATCTTGCTAAAGCTAAGGAACATAACAACATCTTAGAGCAACAAGCTAGAGTTAGTTGGTTGAAAGATGTACAAATTTTTTTTCCAACACCATCCTTGCCAGGAGGAATGTAAACAGAATATGCTCTTTTAGACTCCAAAATGGTGAGGAAATTTCCACACAAGCTGAAATCGAGAGGGAAACAAAGAAGCATTTTAGACACTTCTATGGTTACTCTAGCAATCGGCCTTATCTAATTAACCTGGCTAATCTTATTCACAAAAAATTATCCCAGGTACAAGCTATTGCCCTTATTGATTCAGTGACAGAACAAGAAATAGAGGAGCTGCTGTTTTGACTGAAGCCAAATAAATCTCCTGGCCCAGATGGGTTTAATGGTTATTTCTATCAAAAAGCATAGCCTTACATAGGGTCTATGGTCAAGAGTGTAGTGCTGGAATTTTTTTTCTACGGGTAACCTTCTAAAGGAGATTAATAAAACTCATATTTTCTTGATCCCAAAACACCCTTGCTGCACTACAATGGAGGACTACCGCCCTATTGCATGTTCCAATTTCCTTTATAAAATCATTTCTAAAATTTTAGCCAACAGGCTGAGGAAGGTCCTGGACTCCTTAATTTCAGATAGTCAAAGTGCATTTCTACAAGATAGAAGGATTGGAGATAATTTTGCAATTGTTCAAGAATCGATGAAAGGTATCAAATGAAGCACAGTTCTCTTAATTGTACCATTAAAGTGGATTTCAAAAAGGCTTTTGACCATATGGAGTGGGAGTTCTTGCTACAGACCCTGAAATTAATGGGATTTCCGGAGAGGTTTATCAGATGAATTTGGGCTTGTATAACCACCTCTTCCTATTCGGTTCTAGTTAATGGTTCTCCAACACAGATCTTTAAGAGTGCTAGGGGCTTGCGCCAAGGCGATCCCCTCTCTCCATACCTATTTATAATTTGTATGAAGGTTCTCAGTCTCCTAATTCAGTAGAGAGTAGGAAATTGTAGATCCTTCAAATTCTATTATAAATGTAAGAGGATTCAGCTAGTTAATCTGTGTTTTGCAGATGACCTACTGCTCTTCTCTAAAGCTCATAGAATGTCAATTGAACTACTTATGAAAACATTGTTGGACTTTCAGACTCTATCAAGGTTGGAGATAAACATTCATAAAAGCCAGTTTATTTTGTCTGAAGGGGCAACAAATATGGAGCATTTAATTTCACTGCTGACAGGGATGTGAAGAAAATATGCTCCCCTGACCTACTTGGGGCTCCCTATAACTACAAGAAGCATACAATTTTCAGAATGCCAGGCTCTTATTGATAAAATATAGAGGAGGTTGGGTATGTGGTCTAATTGGGTGTTTTCTTTTGGGGGTAGATTGCAACTCATCAAGGCAGTCCTAAATTCTCTTCACATTTACTGGTCTTCTAATATCTCTTTAGCAAAAGGAGTAATCAAATCCATTGAAAAAATCTTTAGAAGTCTCTTATGGGGAAATCTCAATTCAACAAGTCACTTTGCTAAAGTTAAATGGAAAGAGGTGTGCAAAAGCAAGGAAGAAGGGAGTGTTGGGGTAATTCCTATTGCTTCCTTTAATTGCGCTGCATTGGCAAATAACCTCTGGAATATTCTCCTAGAAAAGAAGTCTATATGGATTCAATGGTTACACTGCTACATACCGAAGGGTTATAGTCTTTGGAGCCTCCCTATCAAGCCCTCATTCTCATGGCCATTGACTCAGCTACTTCAACTTAGATCAATACTTGAACCCTTAGTCTCTTGCAAAATTGGAAATGGAGAGAAGACTTTCTTTTGGTTTGATAATTGGACAGGCCATGGGCCTTTCATCTGGATCATCAAGTAATCCAAAGATGGAACGATGTTCCTCTCACTGAGAAGGCTCAATATATCCTCACAGGAAATCAGTGGACCCTACCAGCTGATCTACAACACCTCACCCCTCAATATACACCTGACCCACAGAGGGAGGATGCTTATTATTGTCTCAATCTCCCTCCTAATACCTTCAACATTGCAAAATTCAGGCAAATGCAGAATGGAAATAGCACAAAGCCAGACTAGGCTCCTATTATATGGCACAAGGCCCTAATGCCAAGCTACTCTATCATTTTATGGCTAGCAATGCTTAATCGATTGAGTACAATGGATAGACTCCGTTTCATACCAATGGACCCTATTTGTCCTCTTTGTCGAACATAATTAGAATCTCGGGACCATCTATTCTTCACATGCCCTTTCTCGCAGGACATATGGGAGCAGATAAAGCTACTCAATGCTAGTCCTAATGCAGGCAATACAATTACAGAAGTAATGGAATGGCTCTTGGGGAGGAATCATACTTCTATATCTACCGAGTTTGTTCACATTATCTCTTTCGCCTCCTTAATCAAGGAAATTTGGCGAGAGAGAAACACTCAACGATTCTAGAACAAGAATCGCACAAGTCAGGAGGTTTATAACTCTCTGATTAGAGGAATCAGAGAGAAGATTCTATGTTTAGCACATTCAGATCAATTATCTCATTCATTAGCGACTACATGGCGAATCAATCAGTAACAAAAGGACAAGTCAAAGGACTAGGAGATACGACTTACCTGGCGACAGATCCACTAACTAGTCGGCATAGTACACTAGTTAACTGAGAAGTGATGGCAGCTCAGCATCGATTTGGAAGGAAACAACAGAGACAATCAAAAGGGGAAATGCAATTAGGTTCAACGAAAGTGAGGAGGATTCAAAGAGAGCCGGATAGAAGCTTACCTTGCGAAGGAGATAGATGGCCAGGTATCTCTTCATCATCTGCAACCGAAGGTTTGAATGTTCTTACACACTACAATAGGGAGGAAGATCACCTAAAACTGTCACTATCTGGGTCTATGGATTTAAAACGAAAGGAGAAGCACTACGGAGTGTCCATTAGGGGGGATCGCGGCGACAACCCTAATTTAGAGATGTTTGGAGCTGACGGCAAAAAGCAAACAATGACTTTACCCTACTTGGCTATTCGACTAAGAGCGGTATTTCTTGCCTAAACGTAGTCGTTTTTGTTTTATTTTATTCATGCTACTTGGCTATGCGACGTTGTTGCTAGATGAACCTAACGTTGTAATGCTGACTTATGTTTCTCATTCAATTTATTTATACTTTTTTCTTTTTCAAAAAAGACATTCACTATTATTCCAAATTAACCCTAAATAAAATAATATCCTTTTGTTTAAAATAATTTAGCAGGTCGATCCGAATCTGAGCCCAACCTAAATTTAACCCGTAAGCCAGCCCACTGCAATCTGATAGTTCTAACTTCTCTTCAGTTTTTAACACATGTTTTATAAATAAACCCTTATTAATACTTTCAGCCAAGAAATTTCCGGTTTACGCAGAACAAGAGATCGAATCAATACCCCCTTTTCCGAGTTCGGCAATAACAAAACACCTTTCCGAGCTCATAATAACAAAAGGAACAATAGAATCGCCAAAACACTTTCCCCCGATCTTTAGGGCTTGGTTCGAAAAACATTACAGTGATTTGAAAAGAATCTGATTAAATGGAAAGCGAAGAGCAGGAAGTTTTTAGTAATGCAAATGCAAATCCCGCGAGTGCCCGTGGAGGACCTCTTTATACTCCCAACTTGATTGGCCCTTTAACTAGAGTTCCTGATTTCCAGGATTCTCTTCTCCACGAGCTTCAGGTTTTCTCCTTCTCTGTGTATATGATATGTATATATATATATATGCACATGTGAATGTTTTTGAATGGCTAATGAGGCTTCGACATT
The DNA here is from genome assembly GCA_027563595.1 of Erythroxylum suave. Taxonomy (NCBI): domain Eukaryota; kingdom Viridiplantae; phylum Streptophyta; class Magnoliopsida; order Malpighiales; family Erythroxylaceae; genus Erythroxylum; species Erythroxylum suave. Next base: position 5,199,309 of record JAOSBN010000177.1, read on the forward strand.
GCTCAATTTAGGATTTCAAGAATGAATTGCATATTGATTCCTCTCAGCCATGCACCCACGATGATATTTCGTACGTTTTCACCTTTCTTTACGATTTTCCTATTTCCAAAGGCTTTGCCTTTTTGTTTTGGTACTAGGGAATGGTTCTGGCGAGTTTAATGCTTCTAAATATGCTTTAAAATGTGATGTCTCAGGGTTGATGACCTTAAATTTTTTACCGATGAAGAGCTGGTGGAGATGGCCATGAAGGAAGCTTTAGGTGTATGGACATTAATCCCTCTCTTTCTCTGATTTGGTGGATGTGCGTTTTCTTAGTTCTCCATTGATGATGATGATGATGGATAGTTAGAGTACCAACATTAGTTCTGCATTGATGGGGTTTTTTCATCCTTTTTTTTATATTAAAAATGTGATATCATAGGATAAACAAAGCTTTGGAAGTTGGTCAGAGCCTACTGGAGAGAACTTGAGTGAAGGGTGAGTCTGGGTTCAAATTTGATCATCTTATGTTTGTTTAGTTTCTCACTGATATGAGAAATGCTTTAGGTTTTTATTAGCATTCATTCTGTTGCAGGTTTATTATGGTGTAGGCAAGATCAGATTATTCTTTAATGTCTCATGTATGTATATGGCTGCCTTTTTCAATATCTTAGGAATTGTATGCAAACAGAATCAGAATTCTGGGTTCTTATGCTTCATTTATAAGACTGAAATTGATGTCTGCAACTTACTTGACTGTCTCATGAATTATAGCTTTTCGGATTGATAATTCATGTGTTAAACTTGACTCGATTGTTGAAGAAATTTCAAAAATGCCCTGTAGATAGATAAGTCTTATCATGGATGTTTCTTCTATTAACATGTTGTCTCCCTACACCAGCTCAGCCTCTCTTCGTTCTTATTCTTTCTTCAATGCCAATGTCAACTTTCTGAAATGTTAGTCTGCCTTAGCTTATGCAAAACAGGCAAGAAGAATTGCATAACTTACCTAATCTGGATTGGTTTGGATTTCATTGGAATTCTTTAGATATTTATATTTATTTCCTTACCATGTCTCAGTACCAAATATGAGAATTTTATAGTGCTCTGATCTAATTCAGGCATGATAAATAACATAACTTTGTCTTAGTTTATCTCAAATTTTGTATTCCTCAGCCTGTTCTTTTCCTTCTCAGAAGAGAAATTGTTGTTAGGGAAAGAGAACAATCTCAAGGAGTGAAATGCAATGGAACAATAAGTAAATGTAAACCACGGAAGAGGAGGGGAAGGAAGGAAGACGAGCATGATGATGTATGTTTCCTGTCCAAGAATTTCAACTCTTTTAACCGGTTACTGTTGTATTCTCTTCTTTATGTAGATGATGGAGATTTTGCTATAGCTTGGAGGTATTATATCTAATTTGCTTGCACATTGACAAGAAGTGTTGCATCTAATGGAGCTTTGCTAATGATAATACATTCCTGTGTTTGTTGTTGATAATTGTAGAAAAGAACTTACAATGAGATCCCAAGCATTTGTGTTGCAATCTACAACCAAGTCCCCTCATATGTAGGAAACTTTTATGCATCTTTTGCCTATTTGACAGATTCATTCTCCTTGCATGTCCAGGAGAGCTACATGTCAAAGGTAGAGGAATATGTGAGAATCAAACAAAGGCAGGATGAAGACAGGGCTTGTGCTAGGTTGCATTCACTGAGGTCTGTATTTGTTGTAACATTTGTATTTGCATATTTGGTTCATCTTATTTGACTTGTGCTTATTATCACTTCTTATTTTGTTCACTTGCTAGTTGCAAGATCAAGAAAGACAGCAATTCATCATCGGAAAAATTTGAAATGCTAAAATCTCTTAGGTTGACAAATTCTAGCATACAGGTTCGCTCTAGACTTGTCTGATTATTTTTCTCTGTTCTTCACAATTGTGAGAACTGCTTGGATATCCGTTGATTATCATGTTAAATGTACAGCAAACAAAGTTCTCAGATGCTCAAGATTTTATTGCCATCCAAAATCCAGAGGTTGTTCTTTGTGTTGAAGTTTACCATAATGTCCGGAAATATATAAAGGTATAGCGTGCCTTTCCTTGTCATTATTCAGAATTGAGACAAATTATCTTTGCCTCCAATTATCTATGCTGACATTTAGTTAATATTGTTCGACATTCTTTCTTTTGTCTTGAACTATGTTTGTACTGATCTTTGGTACAAGTTTTTCTTCATAGTAATCCAGCTGTTTTTATGACTAATTTTTCTTCTTTTCTAGTTTTGGTCAGTGGAGCAGAATCTAAGTTTATTTTTAGATGACTATGTTTAATATGTAGCATTTATCCCAACCAAGGACACTGCATTCAGTTTGATTGTTAATGAAGTGCTAAATATTGTAACAGAATATAAAGCCAATCTTCTATTATTTTTTAAATTAGGAAAAGATGTGGTCAGATAGGAAACTTTTCTTCATTGTTGATAGGAGAACTAAAGGAAAACTGTTATTATCTATGTTAAAGATCATGAAGATTTAGTTTTCATTACAGGAACATATTATTGTTGTAGTCCAGTATGTGAATATTTTATATATCCTATAATAAAATATTTTAGGTATTGTTTAGGAAGATTATATTAATCTATTTTGGAACACTATGCTGCCCTACTGTTATTAATGGCTGGTCTAAATTTAAACGAATAAAAGAACTCAGTAGTCTCATGGTTTTTATGTTAAAAATCATCTTGAAGATTTCTCAAAAATGGATTGTTGACATGTTTAGGGTTGGAACTTGGGAATGGATAACCACAAAAACACAAATTTGTTGAGGTGAATTATCATTCTTTGAGACTCCATACTGCATTTTCAGGAGTTTCGGCCCATTGATCTTGAACCAAACTTCCAAGTCCAGTTTTTGTTAATCGATAGCTAGGTGGTAGTTAACAATTTTGTATTTGATTCTGACAAATCATTGACTTTTGATTGTAATCGAATGATATAATCCAAATGTATCCCAGGAGAATGTCTCCCTATGTACTGGGGATGATTTATTTCAGTCATTAATTGATTTTTTCAAATTTTTCATTACCTCACCCTCCCCACTTATTTTACTCCTTTCTCTTCCTATGTGTGTAATTCTACACATCTTATTTTGTCATGTCATCAATACATTGTAGACTCAGGAGTTCTTGGTCCTAGGACGACAGACTTTGACTGAAATGAGGGACAAGATCTATTGCTCGACAGACCAGGTGATGCAAAAGGCTGGACAGCATGATTCTTCGGGATATTTCCTTATTGAAGTAAGTGGTTTGTGTCTGCTTCTATACTATTATTGGAATTGTTTACCTATTTAAAAGGTTTGCTGCTTTTGTGTAGGATGTGTTTTACAATGATTTGAGGGATCCAGCTGCTATAGATTATAGTGAACCAATATTTGATTGGTTCAGAAATTCTAAAGATGATGCACTGAAAAAATGGGATCGGATTGTGAAGGGGGAGTTGCAGAAGAAACAAAAGGCTGTTTTAGGAGATGTCTCAACTCCAGATCTACCTCAGTTCAGACGTATTGCCATGCAGAAAGTACGGTTTTGTGATTTGAGATTCCGACTTGGAGCTGGATATCTCTATTGTCATCAGGTATAATTTTAGGTGTATATGTTTCTGTTTTGAGAATTGTCGCTAACCTTAAATTCAGTATTACAGGATTTGATTTATAGTTGTTCATCCATGTAACTGTGTTTTCTCTTACTCATGGTTCCCTAGCTTCTTTAGCTTGAACATACTGGTTAATGTGATGACTTTTCTCAACTTATACATATTTGTCACTGGCACTTGGCAGAATCTGTTCTTGTGGCCATTCTCTTGGCATATTTATTCTCGTATAATAACTTGGAAAGTTACTTGGTCCAGGGTGACTGCAAGCATACAATTGTCATCAGGGACATGAGGTTGATTCATCCTGAAGATGTTCAGAATCGGGCAGCTTATCCAATATTCATTTTCCAACTAAAATGCCGAGTCAGGAAATGCGATGTTTGCAACATGTTCAGGGCTACAAAGATGACGGTTGATGACAAGTGGTGCCCAGAAAATCCTTGCTATTTCTGTAATGACTGTTATTTCCTTCTTCACCATGCAGCAGATGGCTCTCTACTGTACAGTGACTTCTTGGTTTATGACTATGTGCACGACTAACTGCTTTTGTGTTAGGCCTATAAATCATGGTAACAGAAGTGATATGTCACATTTCTCAACGATGATGGTTATAAAATATAAAGAAATTACTATGGGAATTGGCAGTCTCTTTAGCAACTAATTTTCTTGCTGGGGCGTGTTTTCTGTAACGGGGAGCTAGGTTCGCAAGTATCTGGATTTCGATTAAATTAGCGATTGATTATTGACTTCTTTTGTTTTTCCTAATTTTGTGTCCTTCCTATTATAAGCAGTTGATGTTCAGTATATAAATTCTAATGCATGCTTGAATTAATGCACGAATTATGATGTTACACATTTAGATGCACTTCCAAGATTAAGTTATCCTGTCTAGACAAAAATTATCCCCGTAATTACAGCACAGCTGCTTGATCAGACTATTGTAGAACTCGCAGAATGACTGAAATCCCTGTAATGGTTGAGACTTGTATATGCTGCTAGTGAACTTATAGTCTAGTTTACTGGATCCTATAACCATGCAAATGTTTTGCCCATCTTCTGGCCATGTAAGGATCGTGGTAGTCCCAATTTTCAACACTGCTGGTTCTCCCACCTACTGTGCTTCCTTCCCGCTCTGATGCGGCATGTTCTCTTCCAGTATCAAGTGCTTCTCTTTTATCTGCTAAACTCACCACAGCTTCTCCTGTTCTGGTAAACTCATCAACCCCACCCTCTACATAGCTGTAAGCTACATTAACATGTTGACACTCACTCAAATCTAATACTATTCTTCTTTCCTCATTGCCTCTTAGCTCTCCAAGTGTTACTACCGTGCTTTCCCCTCCAATTTTCAACTGGACATCTCTGATCATACCTTTGAGCAATCTTGCAAGGAAGTCTTCGAATTCTCGGATGACAAACCCATGAGAAGTGCTGAAACCAAACCCCACATGAAATCGATGAATTGGGATGGGAACTTGGATGTTCCGAGCATGATATGATCTTGTTGGACTATCAGAAAGATGCAGGATGCAGGAGTGTGGATTCTTGTGTGCACGATCGTCAAGTATCTTTATTCCTTTCTTGAGGCCTTCAATTGGATCTGCTTGACCCATGTAGAAGAGGCGATCGATGACTTGCAGTGCATTACGCTTACCACAGGAAGTCATGCGCCTCAGGGGGAAGACACGGGCTGCAACAGAAGAGTAAGTCACAATAGCCAGACGATCAATAGGTCGAAGGGAGAATACTACCAATGCCAGGGATTGTTTGAGAAGCCTAAGGTGCGGTCCGTTGGGGCTAGCAACCAGAACCAAATCTGTTGCTTCTTGATGTGCCAACTTTACCGAGAGGTAAGCAGCAACTCTCCTATTCAAGGGGCTCGTGTAAGGACTTGGTGAGTGTAGAAAAAATGAGGAGCTGCCTGTCAAGTAGGAGTGATGATGCTGGTGGTGGAGTGAACTGCGAGCAGTGGGTTGTGTGCAGGAATGAGGGTGTGGTGTTGGTGGGACGTGCAATAGAGAGAATTCCAGGCGTGCTTGATTAGGGATGTGGTCAGGTTCTGTTGGGTCATCGTCATCGTAACGAGCAGAGCGCAGGAAAGAACGCCTGTGGACTCTGAAAGAAGCTATGGAATCGTCGAGAATTTGGAAAATGGGGTCAGCTTGGTTGCAGAAATAGGAGCAAGGAGGGTGTAGGTTGCGAGGAAGTTGGGTCCAATGGGCACGGCAAATGGGGCAGGTCACACTCCCATGGCGGACGTTTGATGAGATACAGGCGAAGTGGAATGCATGTGAGCACTGGGCTGTGAATATAGCCTGTCCTGGACTATTGCCCGAGCCATAGCTTAGAGTCTCCAGACATATTGCACAAATGTTCTGCGACAACACATAACCCAAAGTTAAGCCACCAATGATACCAACTAAACTATACACCATCACTTGCCCAACAGGCTCCGCTCTTTCTCAATTACTATATATTGACTCCATTTGTAGAAGTCAAGTTGCGTATACTACATAGGAATGACAAAGAGAACATGGCAATTTCTTCAAAGATGATGTCATAATTGTCATAAAGTAATGTAATAATTTTTATTTTAATCACAGATGGCACCAGTAAGGAAGTAAGATAAGAAACTTACTGTAAAGACACCAAATTTAAGGTCATAAATCGGAAGCATGTTAGTTGAATACAGTGACAAGGTGAGGGGGGGCACAATAATAATTGAGAGAAGAAAAACAGTGACAGGAAATCATGTTAACACACAATACGGGGTGGGTAGATGGGACCTCACAAGGTTTTGGAGATGTATCAACTTCAGTTTTTGAAACTTGAATTGAATGAATGAAAAGATGAACAAATCAGAAAATGAAAAAGGATAAATGTGGATATGTGAATGCAAAAGCGAAAAACATGGGAGTTGTCAAACATCGGATTCCAAAAGTGAATGTAACAACTGTTGGTTGCTTCACATACTGGACAGAAATGGGCTTTAACTCAAACCAGTTTTCCTACCTTGGAAGTCAAGTTGTGGTCATTGTTAGCAAGAATGGATTCTTCTTCCTCGACAATGTGTCTGTCTGAGATATTCTTTGCCATTGTGGGAGACATTGCTGCAGATGTCGAGATCTGTAAATTCACTGATAGCCATTAGCTATTTCCTTCTTTGTGTCAACTTCCATAGAGGAATGATATATTTCGAAATGCAACACATAACTTCATCGTAATCCAATGCTTTAATACATTTTGAGAGAGAACAGAACATGAAGTTGGAAAATTTTAGAAAGAAGCAACCAACAAAGCACAAAGGTGGAGTCTTTTAGTAGGAGGAAGAGACAGAAACACACGGTGATAGAGAGAGATAGAGAGAGAGAGAGAGAGAGAGGTTTGTGGTTCCCAAATCATTTGATAATTCTGCTAGTTTCACAGGTTCATCAGGAATGAATGCAGCTTGAGTTTGAAGATAAAAGGAAAAATAACTTCTTTTTGGATTGTCCAGAGCAGAAAAACACTGTAAGAACAACCAGAAAACTCTTGCAACCATATAAAATTAACTCCTTCATCATTCTTTAATTGCATCAGCATCATAAAAGAAAGGAGAAGGTAAATGGGGTTCACTTACATTTAAACTTGAACCTGGATCTACAAGAGCAGGTGGCTTTCTTGAGGAGAAGGAGCCACATGCAACCACAACAATTTTCTTGGCTGCCCTTTTCAGCTTGGAGGATGCTCCTCCAACCCCCATATCTTCTTCTTCTTCTTCAGAGTTCAAATCGTATGCTATTGTTTTGCAGCCACTAAACTATAATTCTAATATTAATAAAGCAGTGTGGAGTGGAGTGGCCTATAAAGCAGATAAAGTGCAGACAAAAGCCCCTGCCAAGTTCTGCAACTCCATCAGACCCTGTTGGTTCTGTGCCTATTTGCTTTTTCTATTGGTTTCTAACACACGCTCTCATCTGTTTACCATCCCTTTCAAAGTTTCAATTTTCACACCACAACCACTAATATTCCTATATTTATATTCCAAATCTAACAAGCAAACCACTGTATCGTACTACTTATTAATACTCTACTTTATCATTAAAAGTTAAATGTTCTTCATCTACCTTTTCTGTTTTTACTCCTCCTGCTTTCTCCTCTCAATTTTCTTTGCTTCTTTTTACAATACCCTGATTCTTTTTCCTGTTCTCTGCTTGCTTTGTAACGGATTTGAATACTATAAAGAAGTCTCTCAACTATGGAGTATGGAGGGAGCTCTGTTTGTCCTGGTGTCACGTACATATGGACTCTCCTGGTTCCATTACTAGATATCTATATCTATATATATACATTACTTTATTGTGGCTAGAGAAGCTAGTGATCAGATGCTAAAACCGTAATCATTGCGAAGGTTATGTCCACGCCATTGAAAACCCACATGTCCTTTTCTGCAAATGAAGAGAATTCCATGCTCACAGAGTTTGAAAGTGTCAGATACCAATCTTAAATTGATTGGAGTGACACTAAAACAGCTTTAGAACCACACCCACTTCATGGTTATAATCAGAAGAAAAAGAGAAAAAGCAGAGGTTTTTAAGTGGAGGAGAGCTAATTCCGAGCAAATGTAATTAATGCTATAAATGGATTGGCGGACCAGGGAAGAACAACAACAAAAACTAAGGGGGCAACAGCAAAAACTAAGGTTGGGACCAGTTTCGCACACCCACCTGACCAATATGTTTTGCAGTGCAAGGTCATTGTGCTGGCTTGTTCAGCACAGGTCTCCATTATACCTGGTCTCTTTCCGCTCTTTAATGCACAATAAAGATAGAATACAGTTTAATTTATGTTTTTTAAAATTATCATATTTTATTAAAATTATGATAAAATCAACATATTTTATAACTTGAAATATGTCACATATTAGTTTGACAAAAAATTGAGAAAATGAGAAGAAATGTGAGATGCACGTAAAAGGTCAAACTTAGTACACAAGGTTCCTCACTTTTCGAGAATCAGGAGAGGGTTATCAATTGTACGCAACGTTCTCTTTACATTTTACAAAGAGATTGTTTCTGTGACTCGAACTCGTAACATTTTACAAAGAGATTGTTTCTGTGACTCGAACTCGTAACCTTCCGGTTACAGATAAGTAATCTTGCCAATTGTTCTAAGATTCATCAAAAAATATGCTTGATGCTTGTGTAATTAATAAAGTAAAGATTTTTAAAAAATTACAACTTAAAAATATAAGTAAAATTATAAAAAAGAAGTACATGTCTTTGTCCTTAATCAATTAATCAATTCTCAGGCTTGCTTGCTTTTGGTAAATGTCGAGATTAGATCTCTTGTTTCGGTTATGGTGTTCCTATCATGTTCTATTAAATATTATCCACACATTTACGTGGACCTCACATAAATATATGGATGAGATTTAACAGAACAAGATTGAAACAGAGTAACTGAAACAGAAGATTTGATAGGGTAAATGCCAGTGTAATATTGTCCTAATCTTTATTATGGTGTGTACAAAACTATCTGGAAAATTTCTGGCCATAACTAATTGAGTAATGAAGTCATGAATATGGCATGAATGGTTCTTCTTTGAAAGGGGTCTGTATCATAAAAAAAGAGCAATCCTAAAGTTAACTGAATGTGTTTGCTTCAACAAGAAATGGGAATTTGGGACCACTTTCATATCATTATTCATTAGAGAGCACAAAGTGTATTCAAGACCGTTAGATTTGAAATTCAAAGATCAATCATAGCTTTGGCCTATTGCCCTTTGGCTTTTATGGCTTCATCTTCCATCCAAATTGACTGGTAATCAC
>JAOSBN010000177.1:5208853-5229964 GCA_027563595.1 Erythroxylum suave
GATTTGATATTAAAAAATCTACAAGCAAATGGCTAAATTGTGTAGGTTGATTTATGTTCCCATTTCCCACAAGCAAAGATTCAATTTTTAGGATCCAGAGAAGATGACAAGGCGCAGAAAACAAATTGGTGCAAGTTGGAAAAGGACAGATGAACTAAAGGATACTATTGTCAGTATCGAGATCTCTCTTTAGCAGCTGACATATGGGAAATGCTTTATGTGATCTCTCTTCTTCATCAAAAGAAAGGTTAAACAGTGACTGACCTCACTACCTTCCATGCCTATAACGTACACATACACACACATAAAAAAGAAATGTTTGTTTTACTTGCATGAGATCATACATTTGACCTAGTCAAACCATCTTGATCATGAGCTCCAAAGTGTCCAAAAACGTTTTATGCCCACAATCTTTATTTGAACCATTGCCTTTTTTTCAGCTATCTTTATTCCTGGTTTTCATGTGATCATCTATTTCAGCTTGTTTTTAATTTGCTTTTGCTTTGGCATCTTATAGAACTGAAAGCTTTACGAGTCCGTATCTCATCCCCAGCATCTTCCTTAAAATGTGTTCTTATGTGTCCTTAATGGAACCAAGAACAGTCTTCCAAATCTTTAATGCTAAACTGTATGCAAACCTGGGAAATTTTATTCCTGGTCATCATGTTCCAAAATAGTTGGCTCTCGTAACTATACCCAACAAAGATGGCTGCCTAAAAGTTGCCACCAAATTGTAGCAGAAATAACAAGTTCTGCAGGATCTTCTTGGTATCTTGTAATGATCCATTTCATTTCAGATTTCCTAAGTTTTAACTGAGTAACTTTTGACAGACAAACTATATTTTTGAGGACGCCGTTGTCAAGATAAATTAGATTTCTTGCTTATTATAACCTCGTCAAAGATAATCATTTTTGCTATGAAGATGGTGTTTAAGGGTTCAGTTCCATTTGAACGTTTCAAAAGTTAAGATTCGACTTTTCATATGATGGAACAGGTTAGAATGTATAGTTTATTTATTGCTTTCTGATAAGAAGTTAAAAGAGGAAACAAAATAAAAAAGGGCAGTCTGAAGGTGTAATTTGCTAGGCCTGCTTGATCTATAGAGTGTCAAGAAGGCAGAAACATCAATCTCCAGCTTCGAGTGGTTAAATATAAATAAACTCAACTCCTTGAATGACGGGTCCCTGACCTTTCCTGACTCGACCCTCACGCGCAAGCATGATAAAGACTAACCACCAATGTGATGACATCTTGTTATTTAGTGCCCTCACAGCTTACATGTACGTGCAAAGACTTAAATTCATGAATGATGATTGTATCAGTGAATTTGGCAAGCTAATAAGTGAAGCTGATGAAAAGCTGACCTAATCGAGTGAAGTGGACATACCCCGCCTCGAGGTTCACACACTAACAAGGAAGGAAGGCATGGAAAATAACCAGTGTATAAGCATAACCATAATCTACTCTCATCAGCACCGGAAGTGTCTGATTTTTGCTAATAACATTGTTAACTACATGGTTACTAGTAGGAGTTCGATCATAGCCAGCAAAAACAGTGATTTCCTCTGGAACAAACGCAAACTTCGACAACAAAACCAATGTGAGCGAGTCCCAAGAACATGTCGAGGCATATACCACAGTTTTGTCTTGCACCGGATGGAAGCCTGAGTAGCCTTATTGATTTCTCCTTTGCTAAATGACATAGAAACTGAACTTGTTTAAATAAAACATTTTCACGGAACCCTCTTTGATCAGTAAATTTGGAGTTCAATGTATCATTTGTTCCAGCCTTAACGTTGCAATTAATTGTTGCGGAATTAGCCTTAACACCTCTCTCTGCAATTTCACGCAAGTCTTTCAAAGTTGACAAGATAAATTGTTATGGAGATAGTCAGCGAGGATTGGTGTACTCGGGTATGTTGGAAACGTAGTAGACTCACAATTCTAAGTCAAACAACAATATGTTGATAATATATCAACATTACACTCTATATGAGCTTTAGCTCTCTCTCTCTCTATTTTTTTCCTCTGTTTTTTCTCATGTATACATTATAAATACAAGGGTGTTTTTAGAGGCATGAAAGTAGGTTTAGCCACCAACTTTGACAGCTAACAAACAACTACAAAACAGCTACAATAAGAAAACATTGACAGCTAACACACAGCTAAGAATACAATTCATTTTATCGTGTCTTTTAATTTCTCTAAAAGAACCAAGAAGTGTCCGTCGGGTTTAACTTCTAAAACTCCCCGTTAAACCCGAATTTGCATGCCAAGCTTTTCTTTGAGTTATAAAATACATCGATCTTCAAAGGCTTTGTAAAAGTATCCACAAGTTGATCTTCAATTATGCAATGAATGAGTTCTCTAGTTTTATCTTTCACTCGCTCTTGGATAAAATGATATTTCTAGTCTATATGTTTGCTTCGGCTATGTGACACTAGATTTTTCATAATTGATATAGCAAATTTGTTGTCAATATATATTGTAATCAGATCTTCTTGTATGTGATATAACTCACTCAAAATATTCTTCAACCATATTGGTTGACATGTACATGTTGATAAAGTGATACACACAAGTTCACACGTTGAGAAAGCAACTATTTGTTACTTTTTTTAATGACCGTGAAAATATTGCTGATCCAATATGAACTGCATATCTAGAGGTGTTCTTTCGATCATCTAAGTCTCCACCATAATCATTATCTGAATAACCAATCAACTTTAAATCTTAAGAATGTGTATAAATAGAACATGATTTATTATACCTTTAACATATCTTAAAATCTTTTTTGTTGTAATGAAGTGATCTTACTTTGGCTTATTTATATATCTACTGACCAATCCAGTACATAATATCTGGACGTGTGAAAGTCAAGTATCTCAAACTTCTAACTAGACTTTTGAACAGTGTCGAGTTTACTGACTCTCTATTTGAATTTATTCTCAATTTTATGCTTATTTCTGTTGGCATAGCCATTGGCTTGCAATCTTTCATTCTATACTTGTTCAAGATTTTTTCTGCATATTTCTTCTCAGATATAAATATTCCGTCTCTCATTTGTTTTATCTCGATTCTAAAGAAAGTATGACATTTTACCAATATTTGTCATTTTGAATTCTTTAGTCATAGCTTTCTTAAAATCATTGAACATACTCGGATCATTTCGCGCGAAGATCATATCATCCACATATAAATACGCAATCACGATGTCACCATCTTGATTTTTCTTCATGTATAAGGCATACTCATATGGGCTTTTTACAAAACTATTCTTTTGAAAATACTCATCTATTCCCATGTTTCAAGCCCGTTAAGCTTGCTTTAATCCAAACAATGCTTTCTTTAGATGATAGACTTTGTCTTTCTATCTTTTTTTAATATATCCTGATGGCTGCTTAATGTAGACTTTTTCTTCTAAGTATCCATTTAAGAGAGCTGATTTTACGTCCCTCTGATAAATCTTCCATTTGTTTTTTGTTGCAAGTGTTGTGATAAGTCTAATAGTATTAGTTCTTACAAGCGGAGCAAATACTTCTTCATAGTTAGTTCCTTTTCTCTACTTATAGCCTTTAGTGACTAATCTTGGCTTGTATTTTACAACCTTTCGTTTTTGAATATTTTTTGTCTTGTGCATCCACTTAAATCCTATTGTTTTATGTACTTTCGAAAGAATAGTTAGTTCTCATGTGTCATTTCTATTGATCACAACAATTTCTTCATTCATGGATTTCTTCCAATTCTCATCTTTAATAGCCTCTTTGTTTGTTAATGGATCACACTCTGCCATCAAACAAAACAATGAGTAATCAAATGTTGTCTATACCTATTATGTGGTATCATAGATATCATTTAGACTTCGCATTTTTATAGTTGCTCCCGCTGAATCGCTACTGTTATTGCTACTTTGTGATAAAGTTGATGTTGGTGATTCAAGAGTTATTAAAGTAGGGCTTTGTGGAGGAATATGTTCATCTCCTTGTTCATCTTGTATGTTAAAGTCATCATCATTACCATCATCGAAAAATAGTCCTTGAACTTTCTTATCTTCTTTGTTCCATTTCCAATAATCTGCATCATCAAATTAGATATCTCATGAGATGATCACCTTCTTAGTCCAAGGGTTGTATAATTTATATGTCTTAATCCTCTTTTCGTAGCCAATATATATGCACTTTAAACCTTTTTCATCTAACTTATTTCTTTTTTGATTAGGAATATGGCATATACAATGCTCCCGAAAATCCTGAGATGTCCAACTGCTAGCTTGCTACCACTTTATGCTTCATTTGATGTTTTGAATTTCACACTTTTTGCTGGAGGCCAATTTAGTAAATAAACATCACATAGAATAACTTCAGCCCAGAAAGTTCTCGATAAATGCTTTCCTTTCACCATGCTTCTCAGCATATTAAGAATTGTACGATTCTTTCTTTCTACAATGTCATTTTATTGTGGTATATATGAAGCTGTCAATTGATGAACGATTTCATACTCTTTACAAAACGTTTCAAACAATTTTGACGTGTACTCATCTCCTTAATTATCAAATCTAAGTATCTTTAAATATTGCCCACTTTGTTTTTCTGCCATTGTTTTGAACTCCTTAAATTTATCAAGGGCTTTTGATTTTTCCTTAAGAATATACACCAAACATTTTTTGCTGAAAACATTAATAAAGGTAATATAATACCTATTTCTACCTAGTGATGGTATATCAAATGGTCTAGCTATATTTGAGTGAACAATTTCCAATAATCTTCTGGCTCTACATGATTTTCCAACTTCAATACTTTGCCTGTATTGTTTCCCTTTAATGCATGGTTCACATAATTGGTCATGTTGATTAATTTTTGGAAGTCCATTTATCATCTTTGCTTTTGATAACAATTTTAGGCTAGTAAAACCAAGATAACCAAATCTTAAATGCCATAGCCATGATTCATCTTTAATGACAGACTTCATGCACTTCAATACTTCAGACTGAATATCAAGTGTGAAAAAATGATTCTTTGAAATATCAACTTTAGCAATTAATTCTCCACCTTTGTTGATGACAAGAGAGCAATCCTTCAAATATATGTCATATCCTTTTTCTAAAAGCTAACTAAGGCTAATAATATTACTTCTTAACACAAGTACAAAATAAACATCATATATATACCTCCTCTCTCCATTTTTTAAGGTAATCATAAGTTTACCTTTGTCTTTAACTGGAATTTTTAATGAGCTACCAAAAGTAACTTCTCCTTGGATGGTCTCATCCAAATTTGTAAACAACTCTTTTGGCCCACTCATGTGGTTGTTAGAATCGATGTCAAGATACCAAACATTTTTCTTGCACTCTTCATTTCCTTTTTATGTTAAGAAAATAGTCGATTCAGCTTTTTTTTAAATCTTCTATTGTTGCAAAATGATTTGTTCCTTCCCTCTTAGGGTCTGATCTGCACTCGTAACTAAAATAACCATACTTGTTACAGTTATAACATTGCATTTTTTATTTATTACCTCTCCGTTAAAAATAATCATCATTTCCTCGGTTTTGGAATCCTCAACCACAACCATATATTTGATAACCTCCATATTTTTGGCCTCTTTCAAAAGAATTCCTACTATGTCCTTATCCACCACGTCCTCTTCTGTAGGCACCTTTTTAGCTACCTCGATCTCCTTTGCCTTATCTATAGCTACTGCTTGTTTGAACGCCACTAATAGATAACTTGCTTTGCAAAGTTTATTCTAAATCATTAATATTATCATTTTGGATCATTCTTCACTCATAATCTTGAGGAGAGCCAATAAGCTCATCAATAGAGACTTGTGACAAATCCTTTGATTCTTCAATGGCAGGTACGACATTTTCTTGCAAGTGAATATAAGATTTTTTCCATCGCCCTAACATCATCAAGAGCTTCTCCAATTCTTTTCATCTCTTTCACTACCGTTTTTAGAGGAGTAACATATTCACTAATCTTTTTAGAACTCTGTATTTTTAATATTTCAAATTTAGCTCTAAGAGATTAGAGTCGTACCTTTTAGCTTTTTTAACTCCTCGAAAAGATTTCTATAAAGTTTCTATGCATCATTTGATGTTTTTGCTTCTGATAATTTTTTTAAATGTTGATTCATCAACTCCTTGAAAGATGAAAAACAAGGCCTTACTGTCCTTTTTGTATGATTCCTTAAGTGATGCCTTCTACATGTTTGATAAAGATGCTTTAGCGGTTGCATCTTTAAGCTCAATGTAGCCCTCTTCAATAATCTCCTATAAATCTTGTGATTTGAGCAATACCTTCATTTGGATGCTTCAATTTCCATAATTTGTTTTTGTTAATTTTGGAATTTGAGATCGAATCATATTGGCTATGTTTCACGTTCTTAAAATGTAGTCACAAACCTTGTTTTGATACCATTTATTGGAAATCTAGTAGTGTCACAATTCCAAATCAAACAATAATACATTGATAATATATCGACGATACACTCTATATAAGCTTCATCTCTATCTCTCTCTTCATTTTTTCCATTGTTTTTTCTCACACATACATTATAAATACAAGGGTCTTTTTATAGACATGAAAGTTGGTTTACTCACTAACTTTGGCAACTAACAAACAACTATAAAACAACTACAATAAGGAAATGTTTACAGCTAGCACACAACTGAGAATATAATTCATTTTGTCATGTCTTTTCTATGTGTCCATTAGGTTTGACTTTTAACAGGGTATACGGTGTCCTGACATGGCATCTATTCAAGCTAAATCCTACACTTTTAGGTTTTGCAGGAAACTATAAATGGCTTATTAAACAGAAGGTTTGATCTAAACTTTGGATTTTCGATAGATGTAAAGGAAGTACATCTTCTGCAGAATCTCTACCAGTTTTCATTAGAATTTGATAACTTAGCTATCATAGATTTTAACTTATCTAGCTATCAACTATAGTTCTTGACAACATCAATAAGATGCATGTTAAGCAACAATTAGGCATGTTTAAATTTACTAATGAGAGGGCTAGGAAATTGCAGTCTCTTAAAACATAAAAAACAATCACAATTAATGATTTCAAAATCCTAATCTTTAGAAAGGATTTCACTTTATAGAAAGAAGGCCAAGAAACTTATACAAGCCTCCTAAATTTCTTCACAACATCGATTTAACTTTGTCATCCTATAACTAATCTTGCCTCATCAATTTCATGTAGTATGATGTTGTTTGAATATGAGCATGAAGGCAAGGGAAAACGCTTATTCTCATTTACTGTAAACGCCAACATATATACATAGATATACCACAGTTTCTTACCTTAATTAAGGACATCTAAACATATGCCAATTCTCCTAAATATATATTGATTATATATTTACATATATTGTACAATATATTTTCCCAGTATTCCCCTTCAAGTCTAAGCATGAAAATTACAAATGCCTAACTTATGAAAAAGGTACTAAAATTGGGATTTGCAAAGCATTTTTGTAAATATATCAGTGAGTTGATCATGAATACAAACATAAGCAGTGGCACTATTATTAGCTTGTATATGATCAAGAACATAGTGAAAATCAACTTATATGTGTTTTATGCGGTCGTGAAAAATATGATTCAAAGCAATATGTAAAACAATTTGACTATTACAAAATAGTTCCATTGACTAAAAGTGAGAATCATCAAGTGAGTGAAACAAAGATTGAGTCAAGTTAATTCACAACTAGTCGCAGCCATGTAACGATACTTTGCTTCAATAGAAGAACGAGACACAGTTGGTTGTTTCTTGGTTTTTCCATGAGAGAGAAGAATCATCAAGCAGAATGCAACAACCAGTGAGTGAACGATAAATGAGTGGACAACTCGCCCAATCAAAGTTATAGTAAGCATTGAGATTCAATGCATTGTCATGATGTAAAAGAATGTCTTAACTTGGGTAGGCCTTTAAACACCAAAGCATATGTATAATAACATCCCAATGAACTATACAAAGAGCTTGCATGAATTGAGCCAAGATATGGACAATATAGTATAGTTCAAGTCTTATTCTCGTCAAATAAATAAGTCAATAAACCAAATAACGATATTTAGCTAGATTAACAAATAAGGGTGCAACATGTGAGGTGATGATTTTGTTTAATTGCAAATATGCAAATTTAGCACCAAAAAGATCGATTCCAAACAAAATGTCAAATGAGTACTTTATTTAAGACAAAAACAATCCTTTTAAGTCCACAAGCAATTTCAATGCCAAAATCCTTCATATGAAAGAAACGACTAAAATAAGCTTTAAAGCTAGCAATGGTTGTGGAATTATTCCCATCAACAATTAAATCATTAACGTAGACCAAAACATGTAAGAAGACACCATGCTACTAATAAGTGAGCAATGAATAAACATAGGACTAAATGAAACCAAACAACTTTAGAGCTCCAGTAAGCTTAGAAAACCAACTTCGGGAAGTTTGGTGAAGATCATACAAGGATTTATAAAGGCAACATACCTTGCCTGAATCGGAGATAGAAAATCCATATGGGAGTTGCATATAAACTTCTTCATCTAGATTACCATGAAGAAAAATATTATGGATATTCTTTTGATGCAATTCCCACCCACCAATAACAGCAATTGCAAGAAAAGCATGCAACGAGACCATTTTCACAATATAAGCAAAATTTTCATTAAAATCAACTCCTTCAATCTGATTATTTCCAAAAATAACTAGTTTAACTTTGAAGCATTCAATTGAGCCATCGGAGTTGTATTTCACTTTATAGACTCACTTATATCCGATAGCTTTCTTCCTAGGAGAAGGAATGTCAATATTAGCCCAGCTTGACCCTTAGTCAACGGATTTGACTAAGTTAAACCACCCTATAGGTTGAGCCACAGGCTAGGGGAATTTGACTCATGAATAGACAGGCCGAGCCATGGCATGTGAAGCATGGGCCATGGGCCATGGGCCATAGGCCAATGAAGATGGGTAGCAGGCAGTCCGTGGCCCCCAAAAGTGGGTGGACGTGTTAGATTACTGGCCAGTCGGACCGGCTCGATGATGTAAAATGACATCGTTTTATTCATAAAAAAATGACGTTGTTTTATTCATTAAAAATCGACATCATTTTGTTAAGGATGAAGTCATTTGTTCCAGAGGTAAACGACATCGTTTTGCTTTAAGCGTAAAACGACGTCGTTTTATCTATGGAAGTAAGTAAAAATCAAGAGACAAAATGACGTCGTTTTCTTGCAACGACAATTTTTTAAAATTGTCTTAAAATTTTTTAAAATATATTAAATGTCCATGTCGACTCAGGCTCAATGGGCAACCCATGGCCCAAGCGGGTTGGACTAGTCGTGCCACAGGCCTGATTACAGACCGACTATGGGCTAAGCCCACCAGTAAATTTTTTTTGACAAGCCGGGCTGGACCATCGATGGCCCTAGCCCAGCCCGACTAGTTGACATGCCTACCTAGTAGGAGGATTTTCAATGGTCCAAGTCTCATTATACTTAAGTTCATCAATCTCTTTAGCCATGACATCATAACAATGAGAATCTTTGACCTCCTTTGAAAATCGTATGGGTTTTGTATCAATAGTAATAACTGCAAGAAAACAATTATGATCTGTAGTGAAGTTAGCATAAGTCATAGTGGGTTGTGAGATAAGGAGTATTGGAGGATGAAGATTAAGTGGTGAGTGTAAAAGGAGGATTAAGATAATATGCAGTGTGGAAAACATAATCTTGCAATATGATATTAGGTTGATGAATTCGCTGACTTTTGCATACGGTGGTCTCGTCATGATTAATAATAGGGGTTGATACATATTTAACAACATATGGAGGAAATGCTACCCTTATTGTCAATAGTGATGGATAGATAGTACATTACTTCCCTTATCAATGTTACCTAAATTATCATAAGAAGCACCCAAAATAGGCATCGAAGAACTAGAATAGCTAGTGCAAAATTGTAGCACTTAATGGCACAAAAGAAGAGGACAATAAATGATCATCATATGTTGTTGGATTGGTAATAGATAAGGGCGAGTGAGATGTATATGAAGCCTCAAAGAATTTAAATTTGTTTTAAAGAATCCCACATCTTGATAGACAAATAATTCACTAGTTTCCAAATCAAACACACACCATCCTTTCTTTCTATAGGGTATCCTTAAAAAATGCACTATTTACTATGGGGATTGAACTTATTTTTGTCTTACAAAACATGATGAACATAACACAAGGACCCAAATGTTCGAAAATGAGTATGAGGATGTGGCTTCTGCTTGCCTCCAAGCAAAACTAAAACCACAAAACAAACACAATGTAAAACACATATAATCACGCAATCATGCAATAAGGCAATTATGGTACAATAGTCAATAACATCAAATCCCATGAAATTAACTTACCCACAACATCAATCTCTAAAAAATCCCCAACATACTAACTCGTTTTATTTATGTTCAAGTGCTTTGATTTAAATATACATATCAACGAAAATATTGAATCATATTCATACATCTATGACACTTGTAATCATGCACTCATTCTTATTTACCAATTACAGAAGTAGGTTATCACTAAATATACCCTCATAGAATTTCTCAATTTACTAGAACAATAGGTTCATTTTTATTGAAAACACCATATTTTCACATTTTATTCAACGATTACCTATGCTTTTGACGCGAAGGAAAAAACCTTGTCATCAATAAACTAGGTAATGTTTTATTTAGCTTAGTTGGAGTGTCATTCTAGTCTTTTGACGTAAAGGCAAATATTTTTCCATAAAGGCCCCTAATTACTTAACTATATCACAACTCACAACTGGCTATTACCTGTATTCTTTACCTAAATATTTTTAAAAATTGCTAGCGGAATAGGATATTTATTCAACACAGTTTTTTTTTAAAATTTATTTCTTTCCTAACCTGCATCATTTCTTCCTAGTCAATCACTCCCATAAAAGGATACTAATAATGCCTACCAATTTTAGTTATAAGTACATCCAAACAAGTGTCATAAAATGAAAGAATTTATATAATATTCTAATCAACATGTACATTTACCTAAAAAACACTTAAAACACAAGCTTCACAAGTTAATGTTTCTTTATAATTTAAGTGATCATGTACATAGTTACGCTAATTCCTTTCAATTTCTTGTCATTGATACATTCACACAAATACACAATGCAAAATTATACAATGCCAAAGTAAGCAAAAATACACACAATACAAATGCAAAGTCATGTGTAATTAAAAATTAAAAAGACATATACACCCATATTTGAACAACAAACTGTTCTCAATGTGGAAACAACACATAACTAAAACACAATCAAAACTAAAAACTAATTGAATAACAAAAATAAAAGAAATAGAAAATAAGGGCTATGGGGATTGTGGTGGTGATGACATTAGAGAAAGGAATTTGATGCCTAACACTACAAAATGCTTAACTGGTTTCTTTGTTTGGTAGCGTTGATGGTGCATTATTCCTTTAATTATGCCTCCATGGTGTCCATTCTGCCCTCTAGTCACTTGTTGTTCTCTTCCAATTTTCTAAGCAACGTCTCCCAACCTTCTTTATCATCATCATATTATTCATTTGATGTTACCTCTTGATGTTACAGCAATGGTGCTGAACTGGATCTTGTCTGCCCTGTCATATGCTTAACTACAAATTTAGAGCTTGGATCGCAGAGCTCCATACCATGGGACTCCAAGAGTTTAGCTCTCCTCGACTGTGTATTATTGAACATTTCAAGGAAGATAGGGGTTAGTCCATTAACAACAACATCATGGTAGTGAGTCAAAGTAGTTACTAATAATCTCATGCCTAAATAGCTACTCTTTTTCGTAATGGAAGTAACTGTTATTTGGAAGATATGTGTAAATGTGCAGACTTTGACTTTGTTCTCCATACACTAAAGTATGAACAAATCCTTTTTAGAATATTTGTTACTTTAACTCTTAGAAAAAACAATATGACACATGAATTTGTGTAGTAACAAATGTTCTGGACTCCTAATGACATTATTAGGTACATTATGAGGGTCAAACACAAATACCCCAATCAATTTCTTTCAACAAATGTTTGCATAAAAATTATTATGTGATTCTACAATCTTGGTATAAATTGTGTATATTCCAGAGACCTTGGTTTTTGTTATAAAAGGAAATTATAAAGGTTGGAGTAAAGGATAAGCATTTTGGATTTAGGTTAGACACCAAAAAAGAAAAAAAGAAGCAATTCTGAAATAAGGTCAAAGGAAAATACGACGATTACATCATAAGATCTAACATAAAGCAACCTTCAATCCAAATTGGAAGAAGATTTCAATCAAGACAAAAAGGGGGTTGTAAAATTTAAAATTTTTATTTTTATTTGCTCTTCTGAATATTAAATATTGGATTTATTTTCTATATTTATGAACTAATTAGTTTAGTGTCCAAGGTGGTGAACCCATAGTTGGAATGAATAGTATGATATAGTTTTTTATTCAATGCAAATTTTTTGTTGATTTATTGCGATTCAATTATATGTTTATATTCTTGAACTAATGTATCTAGAATATTAGTCCAATGTTTGATTTTATATAATTGAGATTAAGAAATCTTTTCGTGTGAATAAATCTACCATATTCGAAAGGAGTTGTATGCAAACCTAAAGACAAGTCGACATAAATTCTCGAGATTAGGGTCGAACCTAATAGTAAAATTCACGAATCAAGTAATGCAATCTTAGGGGTTTAAACTAGAAAGAGATTTCAGTTAATCAATCGAGGGTTAGTTGTTTTTAGTTTTGAAAAAGATATTAACATAAGATAGGAATTTTCATAGTTTAATAATCAATAATTCAATTACATGATAAAGGGTTAATTTTTAAGATATCTTAAGGAGATTTATCACCTAGGTAATACTTATTTGATATCGTTTAATCGTAGTAGTTTCTTTATCCTAGTTCATTATTATGTTAACTTTAGTTTAGTTATTTTGGTTCAATTTTCAATTAAATTCACAACTTGATTTGACAACAAGATAATAGAAAAAGGGTAATAGTAATACTTACAGTCCTTTTAGGATCGATCATACTTGCCAGTGCTAACTAGAAAAATAGATGTATCTGGTCAGACACGATATAGTGAAATGCGAGACAATGGAATGCAACGGGATGGATAGTAGAGGGCTGCCTGCACCTAAAAGCAATGATCCACCTTTTCCCTTATCCATTTGCGATTAAAGCTTCAAATTCTTATAAGCACATAAATAATCAATCAAACTCACACCTTTAACTTCATTATACAATGATCCACCTTTTCCCTTATCCATTTGCGATTAAATCTTCTCATTCTCATAAGCACATAAATAATCAATCAAACTCACACCTTTAACTTCATTCTACACTTCAAACTCTTAATTAACTCCAAGAAAATAACATTCCTTAAATGATATTTATAAATAGACGAAATGATGCCAATTTTCTATAGCTTAAGAACTAAGTTGTTTATGAAGATGTCATATTTAGGAGATTGTTAACTTATCAAATGATAAAGAGAAAGTTGGTTTACAAGCCCAAATTTAAGCATGATGGTTTAATACAAAAATATAAGGTATACATGTTTATTTAAGACTATATGCAATGAGAAGGTATTGATTTTGAAGAAATTTTTATGGTTATAGCAATATTTGACATAATTAGAACAATTTTGGCTATTCATTTACATTATAAGTGGCATGTTTATTAAATATGTCAAACATACATTTTTAAATGGTATTTTGAATGAGAAAGTGTTTATGAAATAACCTAAAGAAAGAGAAAAGGCCTATTAGCTTATGAAAGCCTTGTATGGCTACAAACAAGCATCAAAGTCTCAATACTTGTAAATTAATAGATATTTCAAGAAGATTGGATTCTATAAAAGTTTAAATGACCCAAATTTACATATAAAAATCAACAAAGATGATGAGGTACTTATTATATGTTTATGTGGAAATGATTTGATTTATATTACTAATAGTTTTAGTCTCTAATGGCATTCAAGAGAGGGATGAAATTGGTGTTTATAAAATTTAACAAATTTTCTATCCTATGTACTTAATTAATAACAACCAATATAAA
Organism: Erythroxylum suave; assembly: GCA_027563595.1. NCBI lineage: Eukaryota > Viridiplantae > Streptophyta > Magnoliopsida > Malpighiales > Erythroxylaceae > Erythroxylum > Erythroxylum suave. Next base: position 5,222,979 of record JAOSBN010000177.1, read on the forward strand.
AAAAGAAGGAAATTTGGCTTAATATAAATAAATTAAAGAGATAGAGAAGAGAGAGATGAAATCAATTTATAGTGGTTTGATAAACAACCCTTTTCCTACATCCACTCTCAGGGCTCTTCTTAGAATTCCACTATAATTCTTCTTTCCAAGTGAAGAGTGACATTTGTACAAAAATTTTTTAGTAAAGAAAACCCTTGATTGTTCCAAGGTAAAGAGCAACTTCAATACTACTTGCATCACTTCCAAGTACAATATTCAACAATCTAACAAAGTATTACAATTGAAAAAAGTCTCACTTATTCACTTAATAAGTCCAAAATGGCTCACTCATGCAAATGTGACATAATGATGCTCAAATGATTGAAAACTTTTTAAAATGTGTGTGTAAAAAAACTAAAACCTTCCTAATGCTGAAGCAAATGATAAAACACCTTTTTAGAGTATTTTGGGACCCAAAATAGCTATTGGAGCCAAGAACTAGCCATTACAACGACCATATACAGTTCACTGGTTGACTAATATGCATTATAGCATCAGATTCACTAGTTGTTAGAACAATGGTGAACTATTATACATATTGAATTATCTAATATGGCATAATGGTGGACCAATACATCAACCAATGTTGTTGCAAAATCTCGACATATCAAATTTAACAACTTCAACTAATATTGATCGACCACTAACTTATATAGGTCGATCAATAACCCCAAAAAACATGATTTTAACAACTTTAGATGCTTAAAACCAATTTTTTAATTCAAATATTATTTAAAAACTTCCCAAAATGTTCTACAAAGATTATTTGAAGATCAAAAGGCTTTTATATTAAAGTTAAAAGCTTCAATGCCTCTCGATAAATGTAAAGACTCATGCAACGAAGTAAGATGAAATGATGATGCATGTTTTTGGATCATCAAATTAACAAAGAGCATATAAATAATAATAAAATATTTGAAATGACCTTGATGAGCCTTGATCTCCTTTGGTTATTGTTTCGATCTTCACTTCATCAGTTACAAACTTCAACTTCTCTTTATCAACTTCAGACACTATCTTTTTGAGCTTATGACTTCATTTTGTTTTAATATTGTTTTTTTATCAAAATAATAAACACATTTTTAGTCATTATATTTTGTTATCATCAAAACATAAATTAGAACCTCTCTTAGTTCAACAAATAGTATTGCTCTAAAAGGATTTTAAAATAATAATGATAAATAAATTTAGGATGAATGACTTTGGACTAATAAGTTGTTTTTAAGGTTGGAAATGATTCAAAATAATGTTGAGTTTTTCTCTCTCAAGAGAAATATGTCAAACATCTACTTATGAAGTTTCAGATACAATATTATAATCCTGTGAAGGCTCCTCTTAACACCAATCAAAAGTTCAGCTAAAAAAAATGAGGATGAAAAGGGCGATGGACATAGATGTCAGAATTTAAATGGAAGCTTAATACATCTAACTAACAACATACTTGATATCATGTGAGTAGCTAGTTCATTCTTGCGATTCATGCAGAATCTTAGTAAAATCCATTATGATGCTGCTAGAAGGGTGTCTAAATATCATAAGGGAACTAACACTTAAGGGATTTGGTATGCTAATACTAACAATCATATGGCTTTTCTGATAGTGATTGGTAGATTTACTTAATGATCGAAAACGCAAGTCCAATTATATTTTTAGCCTTATTTCAAATGCCATTTATGGAGTTGAAAGAAGCAATTATTTACAACCATATCCTCATTAGAAGCATGATACATTAATATTACTTTAGTAGCTTGTTAATCTATTTGATTATTATGTATTCTTAGTGATATGAAATATATAAAAAAAAAAAGGTGAAATGAATATCATTTGTGACAACCACTAAATAATTACTATAACAAAGAATCTAATATAACACATTCATATAAGATATTCTAAAAGTCAACATCACTTCATAAAAAAAGCAATTGAAAGGAGTATAAAAATTAGGCATGTCAATTGGCCCTCGATCCGGCCCGCTGGCTGATTTTATAAAGAAAAATTTTTCAAAACGACATCGTTTCGAAAAAATGGGCAGGCCATAGGGGGACCATAGTTGGTCGGCCTGTGGCCCATCCAACTCAGGCCAAAAATGATAAGAAATTATCCTTATCTATCGAAGAACTTGAAGTTTAATTTAAAAAGAAGATTATTAAATAAATATTCATTATTGTTAAATAAATATTCATTAATTAATTTTATTTTATAAATTCAATTAATTTATAAAAATTCATAAATTATTCCGCTGCTAATAATAAAGGTTTTTTAACTAAAAAGTGGGCCAAATTAAAACTTAACTATTGCACTGGCTAAAATAATTCGGTTTTTCAATTATTAATAAAAATAGCTGCCACATTTTGCCTAGTCAAGTACAACTCAAATCCTGTATACCTTTTTTTTTTTTTTGATTACAAAGGGAATCAAAACTATACTAGTTGAGAGATTGGCGATAAAGCACGCCTTGTCGATCTTTCCTGATGAAATCCGTTGTAACTGCTAGGTTGTCCTGTAACCAAGACAGCTCGGGACTGGCGTGAAGCGCTAGTTTGGCCAAGCTATCCGCCCTCTGATTGCCTTCTCGAACGACATGGTGAATCTAAATTTTTCATTCTCATCGTAGCGTTGTGCATGTTTCCTGCACCAAAGAAAAATTAGGATTCATTAGAGTTAAAGTAGAATCCGAAAGAAGATTGATGACTTCTAACGCATCTACTTCAAGGACTATGCGTAAATCCTGTATACCTTACATCAATGAACTTGTGGTTGAGAATGGTTACCACAGGATTATAATTGGGAAAAGGGTACAGAAAATATGGTTTCCATCAAGTAATCCTTCCCGTCGTTAACTTTCTTTGCAATCATCCTGACTGCGTTTGTTCTTTAACATGATAGTTACATATCTACATCAGCTTGGACTCATAATTCCACAACTGCTGGAACCCTGTATCAGTCAAACGGAGTTTCATGAATGTTGCGCCAACCAAAAGGGTCACAGACATGATATGACTCAACGGAGACAAGTGCATTATTGATGGATCCCTCCCTTGACCCGTGAATAGAAGCCATGGCGTGTACTAATTGTTTGAACAAGACAGTTCTGAGCCTAATGTCCAGTCCAGTCCGAGTGATATGAACGTCTGACCACTGACTGTACACTAACTTTAATCTCTACGTGACCAATATGTAACACAAAGATGGAAAGCAATTCAGTCAAATTGGTTCATCAGAATCAAATAAACTCTGCCTCCAACTCTATACACGGATTACATGCAGGAGTTGTATATGACACCTTGTTCAAGACTTCCCAGGCCTCCAGAACCTCGTATGCAAGTGGAATTATCAGGCACAAGTAACGATTTCTTGGGAGATTCAAGGGGTGTTTCAAATAACCATTTGTGCAATCTTCTTGAAAGGGAATATTATAGAGCTTCTTTTGTCTCCGAGGTAGTATCAGAGCAAGAGTCACATTCCGGGGACAATTATTGTTCGTTCCTTTGATCTTGTCTGGATGTCTGACTCGAACATAAGATTGCTTCAGAGATCAAAGGGCCCACCTCGCTGAGTCTTTTCAAGCCCAAAATGCAAGTAGAATGAAACTGGAGCGTTGAAAACAAAACACGTCACTTTTTGCTATCACTTGAAAACCAAATACTAGGATATGCCTTGTCAACTTGTCTTAGTACGCTAAAGTAGCATTCAATGAGGTAAAAATTAATAGTTTATAATTCGACCGGTTCGATTTTTTCAATTATAAAAATTTAAATTATTAGTTTAATTTTTATTTTTCTTATTCTATTTATTTTAATAAATTTTATTGTTAAAAGCTGATCATTATATTATTTAATCGATTATTTTTTAAAATTAATAAGTTTTTATAAATTAAAATAAATAAATTACTTTTTATTTAATAATATTTTTAATTAAACTTTAAAAAATTTATGAGTAAGGATAATCTCTTTTAATCATATTTTAAATCCTTTAATTTATTTAATCTTTAGCCAATTTTATGATAGATTAATCTTGATTAAACCTTTTAAACCTTAAATCCTTTATCTTATCAATTTCTTGTGTTACGCTTCATCTCATTTCCAATCATTCACCAAATTTAAAATTTTTAAAATTTTAGATTTAGATAAGCTCGAGTTAAAATTAAAAAGTTTTATTATAAAATTCGTTCACTTCAATTGTAAAAATTTTGAATCATTCATTAAATTTTTAATTTTCTTGTTAGATTCATTTTAATAAATCTTGTTGTTAAAAGCTGATCAATATATTAATTAATCGGTTAATTAATAAGTTCGATCGGTTTAATCGTAAAAATTTTGAATCTTTCATTTAATTTTTAATTTTCTTGTTCGATTTATTTTAATAAATCTTGTTATTAAAAGCTAATCAATATATTAATTAATAAGTTAATTTTTTAAAATAAATAAATTACTTTTTATTTAATAATCTCTTTTGTAATTAAACTTAAAAAATTTTATTAGTAAAAATAATCTCTTTTAATCATATTTTAAATTCTTAAATTTTACGATAGATTAATCTTAATTAAATCTTTCAAACTTTAAATCTCTTGTCTTATCAGTGTTATGCACTTATGCTCCATCCCATTTCCAATCATTAACCAAATTTTAAAATTTTTAAAATTTTAGATTTAGATAAGCTCAAATTAAAAAGTTTTATTAAAAAATTCGAGCATAATTTAAAATTTGAGTAATTTAAATCGGATGTATTGAATTTAGATAAGAACAGAATAAATTAGAATAGGGTCCACGTAATTTGGAATTAATGGTTAATCCAAGAAGCTCCAGGTTGGAGATAAGAACATGGCATGCACGTATGGCGTACCTCTTATCTCTATATCTATATCTATCAACATGCAGTTGTTGGATGAAATTAAAAAGCAAGCTTTCGTATTAGTTAATGTACTAATCTTATATTCTCGTCGTTTTCAAAGCAAAATTCTGGAGAACATGTAACTGATTAGTTAAAACTGGACTGTAATCAGTCATTTATGATAACGAACCAGTGAACAATTTAGCAACAACCGCGAAAATCTGACATAGACCCTTCAAATCTCTGTTCCTCTTCCCCAAAGGCGGTGGTCTGATTCCCTGAACGGAGACTTCGCAGTTGTCGGCAGCCTGCGCGGCTTCACCAGCCAAATCAGCCAACTCGAAGAAGGTCTCTGAGTTTAAGTCGTTGTAAGCTGTTTCGAGAGCCGAAACTGCCTTAACATAGTCTCGACTGCATTTCATGAGTCGGGGGTAGCTTGAGGTTCTTCTAAGCAGCTTGTTTACGTAGTCTCTGGTGGCGGTTGCGTTGAGGTAAGCTAACCCCACTGAGATGTAAGCTAGTGTGTACTGGTCGGCTTCTGGGGTTCGACGGTCGGAGAAAAGAGAGTTTATGCAGAAGGAGTAATCTGAAGTTTGGTGGCAGACCTTAGAGACTAGTTTGTTGTGCGGTGTAATGGTGGCAGTAGCAGAGACAGGGACGACAGTGAAAAGAAGCAACAAGAAAGGGCAGATGAGAGAAAGGAAAAGAGAGTTGGCCATTTCTATGTCCACATCAAAATGCGAAGATACGTTAAGTTATAGATTTGTAGGAAGAAGGCAAAAAAAAAACACCAATCAAATACTCTGCTTCATTTAAAGTGTTTCTAACTCTATTTTATTAAATCTCATCCATATATTTATGTAAGGGTTATTTAAAACTAATTCGACTATAAAAACCTTAAATCTATCAATATTTTGATTTTGATTTTTAACTTTTCAGTTTTATTTATTTTAATAACTCTTATTGTTAAAAAACTGATTAATTAATTAATCGTCCAATTTTATGATATTTTAATACCGATTGAATCTTTTAAAGCTTAAATATTTTGTCTTATCGTTCTAACTTTCAACTCAAATTTTAAAATATTAATTTTTACGCAATTTTTATGATTGTAGCCGTGAACAGAAAAGAAGAATACAAAAGAAAAGAAAAAGCTCGGATGAAAATAGCTGAAGCTTAAGATAGCATCCTACTTGACCAGTTAGAGCAACTCTAACCCTCCTCCAAAATGGAAGAAAAACACCAAATTGGAGGAAAAACTTACTCCAATCACATTTCATTTTCTCCTTCATTTTGGTGGAAAGCTACAATGTTCCTCCAATTTGGAAGAACACTGTGATAGATGCTATCACTGTTCTTTTTGTTTTTTGTTTTTCTTTTTTCTTTTCTTTTTCCTTTTTGGAGGAACACTGTAGCATACGCTATCACTGTTCTTTTTTTTTTCGTTTTTCTTTTTCAATTAATTAAATCTTTTTTAATTTTTAATTTTTTATTTGTTATTTAAACAATATTTCAATATTTACATTATATATTTATTTAAATAATTATAACTTTATAATTATTTTAAGGATTAATTTCATGTTTATAAATTTTGTCATTATAAATATTTATAACTTTATAATTATTTACTTATGAATAAATATTTTTAACGAAAATTTTTAAAAATATCCATTAGAAAATTTCAAATAAGTAAACCACAAATATATTTATATTAATAGTCGAATAATATAATAAATTAAAAATAAAAACAAACTAAATTAAAACACACATAAATGAATATTAATACTCAAGCAGTAGAACTAAATAAACAAAATACAACCAAAATATAATTAATTCTAATATAAAATCGAAAAATTTAATAATCAGGTAGATCGGTTCCATCTCTACCAATAAATGCGCATATCGAATTAAGGAATACTTTAATAGAACATTTATGGGAGCAATATACTAATTCAGAGGATTAGTGATTATGTTATGTTTATTAGTGATTATATTATGTTTATTTTCAGTGTGCGATATTAGCTTTTACTTTTTTTAATGTAATGAATGTTCTGTGCCTTTTTTAATGTTAAAATATTTTTTATTTATGAAATTCAATTACATTTAATGTTTGATAT
>JAOSBN010000177.1:5248057-5260761 GCA_027563595.1 Erythroxylum suave
ACCTTCTTACCAACCATTATTTTTCATTTCATACTCATTCCTTCTTTCTCATTCCCACCAAACAAGCATGCCCTAAAACTTTTTTGGTTTTTCTTTTATCAACTTTAACATGGAAGTGCTAATGATATAACATCTTTTGACATATTTTTGCAAAAATTTCATAACAAATTTAAACAAATCTGTAAGTGTAAATAACAGGTTTTAACTATACCAGTACAAATAATTTTTTATTATTTTCTTAATTTCTCAATTTTCCATTTCTATGGAACGATCTGTTTGAAAATTTTCTTAGTTTTACAAATAGAAATTAACCAATGACAAATGATAATTGTTATAAATTTCATGACATATATATGAGATTGTGAGTTGTTATAAGATCAAGGCTTGATTATAAGGATGTCTTGTAATACTTATCTAACTAATTGTTGATTAACCAATATATAATGTAGTTCTACTTTGTAAAAAATATATTAATAGAAACACCTTTAAACTTTTTGTTACTTGGTACTAGAATCAATAGTGACAATTTAAAATTTTTAACTTTAGTTGTGTTTAATGAGTAAAATTTTTATTTTCTTCTTTTTTTGTTTCTATTTCAATTTTGCAAGTGAGTAGAACTTTAAAATTTTCAGGGTCCATTGTTTTTCCTCATCATTGGCATTGCTAGGAGCATCACTTATCGACCCAACCCCTTCCTAAAGTCCAACCATTAAAACCTATATGTAAGTCTCACACATGCTCACGCACTAACTTTTCTCACTATTGAACCCTTTTAATTTTGGCCTTCTAGTTTATAAGCATTATGGATCACCTGATAATTTTTTTTGAAGTCTTTTGCTTGTTGTGGCTAGTCTTTCATAATCAAAATTACTTTCTTTCTATTTTGCTTCTTTCCTTTGTATACTTTAAGTAACATAAGTTGATGCATTAACTGATAATTAGGAGGGTCTGTTTGGAATTTCCTTACAAGGAACTAGTTTTGGCATATTATCATCCAATTTGTAGTGTCGTTGGATTTTTGTATCCATTTAAGATTTTTATGGTTGTTTTTGATTTGCTTAGCTATTTCATCTCTATGGTCGAGGAATAAAAAAACTAGGCTGTAATTGATGCCATTCCTATAATGTCTAAATATCACAAAATATAAGTTAATTAACCTCAGTTGTTTGGATTAGTGTAAGATAGTCTAGATTTACTTAAGGAGCATTTCTAAGGACCATCATTTTGATCCATCATCTAACTATACTCATAAGGAGTGTCCGTGAGATGATGCCTAATTATTCTTGTCAATAGGAATTTTATTAACAACAAAGTTAACTGTCTGATTAATCATTGTGAGTATGTCAAAAAATTGATAGAATTTTTAGAATTTTTGCATTATGCAAAAGAAACATATTTCAATTTACAAAGTGTGTAAGGATTTTTATCGTACTGAATAATAATATTAGACTCTTCAGGCATCTTTTTTGAAAATTTAAAATATCTATAAAGAATTAAATGTCTTACTACCTTTCAGTCATGATGTTAAAGTTTAATAAGCTCAATATAAGCAGATGACAATAATGAGCATTTTGACTAAACTTAGCTTTGGTTTGAGATTATTAAATCCCAAATTCTCTCTAATGCTAAGATTTCTTTCTTGCATATGGTTTTTACTCCAATATTTCACACAAATGTTAGTGCGTTTGTTACTCTTAATATTTAGAATAGTGTTCTTATTAATTGGAATAATGGATTTGATATTAGAAAATTATTGTTAGAGTAGTGCTCTAAAGGCAATCACCTTTAGCACTTTTGTACAAACTTTATTTTGGTTAATAAAGTGAAAGACAATTTTTCATAAGTTGATGTTTGTTTATTTATGAATTGATGTCGATTTTAAATCGAATTAATGAAGTCCATGATACAAAACGTAGCATGAAGGAAATCATGATGAGATTGAGATAATGAGATTCCTATCATGTGCAATTATGTTAATATCTAAATTATCCCTAGTCATAGGATTAATAAGATAGGACATTTTTAATCCAGATAGACTAGCACATGTTATACTCCTTGATTTGATCAAGTAGTGGATCTCACAAACTGTAAGCATGAGATATTTAGAGTTAACATATGGATGCTTACTAAGATTAGTAAGTACATTGGATAACCCGCTATGAGATTATCATATGGATGTTCTATCAAATGCCAATGATTAATCTCATCATAGCAATAGTGCAAAAATCTTTAGATTTGAGGTACTTAATGATATCTTAGATACTGATCCTGTGCTTTAACATCATTTCTTGTTGCCTTAAGATAAGGTCGCTCATAGGGTGATGGTTGGGTACAACTATTGGTATTCAAAAGTAATTAAGGATATCTTGGATATTGATTCTGTGCTTTAACATCATTTCTTGTTGCCTTAAGTTAAGGTCGCTCCTAGGGTGATGGTTGGGTACAACTATTGGTATTCAAAAGTAATTCGGTAGCCAATAAAGGATTCACCTCTCCTAATAGAAGGAGATGATACCCATGGCCTCTTAGAGGAGTCATTACTTAGGAGTCTCTAGCCAGAGCAGTTATGTGTCATGAAAAGAGTTTTCAATGACACGTAGAGTAGTAAGATCTCAGGACAAGAACTAACATCACTTGTACTAGATGTGATGCGGTCAGTCTAGTTGGAGTTGACACATAGCCTATACTTTGAACCAAGCTGGGTATAGAATGGTGAAGGGACGAATTATATAGTAATTATCTATGGAAGGGTTCATAAGTTAGATAATTAACTATAGAAGAGTTCGTGTGTTAATCCACTTATATTTCGATAAATTGACATCATAAAATCCTTCATGATTTGCTTGAATTAAGAGTTAATTCAAGTGTCCAAAATAACTGAGAATTTAAGGGTCACACGCATAAAGATCGGATGAAAAATAAAGTGTGCAAAGCTATCATAGAAGTAAGCCACGATCGTGGCTTATAGGCCATGATTGTGACCGAAGGCACGATATATGATGCATAAGTGAATTCTTCACTTATATACACATGAACTAACAAATTAAAAACACACTCAAGTGAGAGGATAAGGGGTCCAGAAGTGTTCTGAAGTTAGGGAGAAGTGGTATTGAGCCTTGTTCATGCAATTTATGTAATTGTTGCATGAATTTAATTGCATGCGACATAATCTTGATTTATCTCTCCATTTGAGCATCTACTTAACCTCATCTAATTTGGTGCTTTAACTAACCTTACACACTTCTTTTTCTTCATCTTTTGCGTGTTCTTGAGTGATCAAGAAAGGTGTTTGGTATTTTCTACAACCAAAACAAGGAGAAGATTAAAGAAAGGAGGAGCATTATCAAAGGTACATATTCTGAAATTTCATGTTCTTATAAGCTGTGTATGCAGTCATCTAAGATTCTAGATTTTTGGGGATGTTGTGGGGATTCCAACACTTTCATTGCCTTGTTGTGCATGTGATGCATGAATCCAAAGCTTCCTAACAATCATCTTATATGAACAATAACATGTGAGAAGGGGCATGCAATTGGAACAATAGGAATTAAGATGCAAAATGGATTATTTATCAATATTGTCATGAGTTAGTACATACCAAACATATATGCTAAAAGCTATAAAACAAATCTCAAAATTCTCATTCAACTTACATAACTCCTCCTATTACTACACAATGCTCATCTGTTAAGAAGATAATTAAAATTTTTGTAGACAAATTTTCCAAATTCACTTAGCGTTGAGAAGCATTAAAGAGTTTATCTCATCATATCACTGTTACTCTAACTTATATAACACACCTGTATGTCTTCTTTCCTCTTCCTCATAATGGATAATTGATTTTGGTTTCCCAAATCATATGGTAGGTGATTCTAGTCTTTTCTATACCTTTTAGAAACCAAATAATATAATAGTTAATTCTAGTCCTTTCTCTACATTTTAGAATCCAATTCATATGATAGGTAATTCTACTTTTTTCTCCCAAAAACATTCATCTCCTTCCCATGCTACTTTAGTTGATGGATATAGATCCTTTATTATAGGTTATGGTAGTATTAACTCACTCCATTAATTTTTCTATCCTTTGTCTTAAACCTATTAAGCCTTCCTTTAATTTAATATGCGTGAATAAACTCATTTGTACTTTAAATTGTTGTATCTTTTTCTTCTTAAACATTATCATTTTAGGATCATATAACAAAGAAAATTATTGATGTAAGACCTTAATAGAGATGGTTTTACATTCTAGATACTCAAATGCCAAGCCCTATTGCTTATTCAAGACCTAATCTAATGATCATCATTACAATGTTGAAGAACCTAAGAACATGGAGAATTCTTCATTCTCCACAATTGAGGAAGCAAAACAAACAAAAGATAACTGAGTAGTATCTTCAGGGACTGTTAGTTTAGAAAATGAAGTGGATAGTTATGGTACCACTCAATTACAAGAGGAATGGCAAGCAACAGTGACTAGAAGTATAAAATCCAAGAGAAGGACAAAGTCATCACACTCCAAATGATTTGCACTATTTGGAATGTTAGAGGACTTAATTTTCCCAACAAATAGCTAGAGTTGAAAGACTGTATTCAAGCTAGTCAAACTTGTTTTTCTAGATTAGTGGAAACTAAGATTAAAGAAGATGTTGTTCGAAATGGTTTGAATTTCATACTTGCAGATTGGGTTACTCTTAGCAATCATTAAAACACCCTAATGGAAGGGCTATAGTTTCTATGGATCCTTCCTATTTGTTTGTTTCTAAGTGGTACTGTACTGATAAATTACTTTACTATGAGATTGTTCTAACATGTATTGACATTCTTATTGTAATAATAGTTATGTATGCAGCTAATTGGGAATTTCAAAGAGACAGCTTATGGAAAGAATTATAAGTTATTGACTCAAATATGTACATACCTTGGATGGTGGCAAGTGATTTCAATTGTTTACTATCTCCTTCTGAATCTTTAGGTGTAAGGAAAGTTTCTTATGTTGATGTCGGAGAATTAGCTACAATGACTTCTCTTGGTTTCGATGATCTGAGGTTTTATGGGCCCATATTCACATAGAGTAATGATCAAAAGGGCTATAAATTAATTCTTATAAAGTCGGAAACACGGTTATCTCAATTGACATAAAGTTGTGTGTAGATTGAGGAACCTTTATTCTTCGATCATATAACAATAAAGGTGTCTATCTAGCAATTCAATCAAAAGAAGAACTCCTTTCAGGTTCTTCAGCTCTTTACTTAAACATGCTCAACTTGAATCAATTGTTACACATGTTGTTGGTTTGAAGTTGCAGGGATCCAATTCATTTCAGTGTAAAATTCATTAAATCAAAATGTGTTAAACTCCTCAAACATAACTCAAACCTTTTGAAATTCAATAAAATGCAGGCCCTTGAGAATTTATATTTGACTTAAAAGAAATTGGCTATGGATCCTACAAATCCCATTATTTTGATTGAAGATAAATCATATCTAAGTAGTTATTTACAATCTGTTAGAGAATACGGGGAGCAATTAAAATAGAAGTTGAGAATTTTGTGGATGCAATAGAGGGACAACAATACCAAATATTTTTTCAATGTGATTCAAGGCAGAAGAAATAGAAAAAAGATCGTTTGTCTTGAGAATGAAGATGGTATCAACATAAATGATCAGGATGAGTGGAAAAGGATGACCATAAGCCATTTTTATGTTATAAATGGAATCTCTACACACACTACAATTTCTCTTGCAATCTGATTAGTTGATGGTTGGTTCAATCAATCATATACAAGAAGATGCTTTAATCAAGGAAGTCACTAGTGATGAGATAAAAGAAGCCTTGTTCTCTTTTCACCAAGATAAGTCTCATGGGCCAGATGATTTTAATGTTAGATTTTTCAAGAGAAATGGAATTTGTTACAAGTTCTAGTGGTCAAAACAGTCTAGGAACTCTTTAGTAGTGGCAAATTACTTAAAGAATTTAATAAAACCATTCTTGCTTTGTCGCCCAAAGTTTCTAATCCAAAGACACTAAATGACTACAGATTTATTGCCTACTACAATGTGTTATACAAGATTATCTCCAAGATTCTTAGTAACAAATTGAAGATTACTTTAACTAGTATTATTAATCCTAGTCAAGGTGCATATGTTCTAAGTAGATGTATGGGAGACAACTAATGATTGCTCAAGAGTTATTCAAAGACTATAAACAAAAAGAACATGTTAGAAGTTGTGCTCTCAAGATAGACTTTGCTAAGGCTTATGATACTGTGGAGTGGGATTTCATTATTAATGCTCTTCATGTTTTTGGTTACCCTAGTAGGTTTATTAACTAGATTCATGCTTGCATATCAATAATATCCTTTTCAGTGTTAATTAATGAGAAACCTACACATCTATACTAAGCAACTAGGGGCATAAGGTAGGGTAACCCACTTTCTCCATATCTTTTCACTATAGAAGCTCTTTAAAGAATGACACACGTGTGTATTGATGAAAGTTCAGTTTTCAAATATCATTATCAGTGTATAGAGCTCAATATTACCCAATTTGCTTTTACAGATGACTTATTCATGTTATTTGTTAATGAAACTTCTTCAATTTAAGTCATTTGTCATCTATAGAGAGATTTCAAGAAATTTCTGAGCTAAGATTTAATCCTAAAATAAGCTTTGCCTAATGACTCCTCAATAGTGATTACTGAAGCAGGATTGTCCATTCACCAATTACCATTTATTTTCTTGGGAATTCCTATCTCCACAAAGAAGCTTAAGGAGGTTGAATGTAGGGCTCACTTATAAAGTTTAGAATAGATTCCTATCTTGTAGAGGTAGACCTCAGCTTGCTATTTGAATCTTCAATAATCTACACATTTATTGGCTGTCTTACCTATCTATTCCTAATGGAGTTTTAAAGAAGATTGATAAAAGCATAAGAGACTTCATATGGCAAGGGCTAAATACTAGTGGTAAGAAGATTTGCAAAGTTAAGTGGAGTGTCATTTGTCTTCCTAAAGAAAATGAAGGGTTGGGAATCAACTATGCTAGTAGAATGAACCAAGTACTGTTAGCTAAAAGGTTATGGAGAAATTGTCATGATAAGGAAAACCTTTGGGTGAAATGGGTGCATATGTTTCATTTCAAACAAAGAAGCATTTGGTCCATCTCTTAGAACAGTACTCATTTCTATACTTTTCAACAAATTTTATCTACTAAGTCAGCCTTGCATTCTTATATCAAGCACTACATTAGAGACAGAAGAAGTACTAAATTCTGGTTTGACAATTGTCATTCTCTTGGGCCTTTATGTTATACACAATATTTCATTACATTTAGAAGGCTAATCCCTGAAAATACTATAATGCAAAAACTTATTCAGAATGACAACTGGAATTGGCCATATCACACATGTAAGGGAATTACCCCAATAGCAAACAATATGCCGAATTATTTACCAGATCAGAGGCTACAGGATGAAGTCAGATGGGAGCTACATAACTCATGCAAGTTTAATGCTATTTCTTGTAAAAAAGTTGCTTCTTGGTCCACTCATCAGGTTTCCCTTTTATAAATTAATTTAGAGTTTTGGAATCACTAAAGCTCATTCTTTCATTATCTGGTTAGCAACTATTCAAAAGTCGAGTACCAAAGATAGCTTTAAATTTAAGATCTTGGATAGGAATTGTCCTTTATGTACCTATGAAGATGAATCACTTGATCACATCTTTTTCAAGTGTTGTCATACAAGTCAATTACAGAGAAAATTTCTCAACTTAGTTGACCTGCATGACAGAATCGTCAGTTGATTGGAATGTTTATCTTGAATTATCAATTTGAAATGGAGAAGTAAAGAAGATTGCAAGGTTTTTAAGGCTAGTTTTGCTGTGGTAGTTCATTATGTTTGGATGATGAGAAACACCAAATTATTTAAGAAATGTGAACAATTTAACAAATTCACCTGGATGGGGTTTTTACTTCAAGTTTAGATTGAAGATTGAGACACTCATCTCTACTTGATTCATAGTATCACTTAAAAATTAACAAAGCATCACAAAGGTTATCTTAATATGTAGTTTGCTGTTATGTTATACTCCAGTTGTTGGAGATGAATTTTGACTCTCGTAATTTCCACTTTTTTGAATGAATACATTACTTATTTTCTAAAGAAAAAGCTGAACATGACTAATGCTTCAAGGGCGGGTTCCATTTTGTAAAATATCCCAAAGCTTGATTATATGGATCTTATGTAGTAGTTATTTAATTAGTTATTAATTAACTAGTATGTATGTAAAAACACATCAATAGAAGCACCTCTTCTCTTTTAATTAAAATTATGATTCCATAGTGTTCCTTAGCCGAAATTGATTATTTCTTTGGTTTTATTGCCTCCTAAAGTTTTCCCAGAAAAAATGGATAAAGGGAAGGTGCATCACACATTTCTTATACGAATGCCAACTTAGAGCCCAATTGATAACCTTAGATCCCACTGCCACCAATCCAAATTAAAAAGGTATCTTCAACCATAATTCTCAAATTGAAAATCGTTCTTCTTCACCCAAATTGTTGTTAGTGTTTGCAGTCTGGTTATCTAAAAAGCATAAAAATTGTATACACACATTGTATTACACTTACAAATGGGATGAGTAATTGTTTTTCTTATTTACGAAAGCTAGAGTTACTCTTGTGAATGAGAGTAAAGGTTAAACAACAAAAGAGGCCTCATGTAAACATTGACTTGAAAAAATCAACCAAAATGAATCAGACAAGCATTTCTTGGTCTCGAGAGAAGAAGCCTGAAATAAAATGAAATATTTATAAGTATGCTGCATCATCCAACGAATGTCCACAATCTTTCACTTTGAACTATCTGCAAAACGCCACCAACCTTCTATGCAAAGTCATATGCCTCTATTTCTACATTTTCTCTTCATTCTTCCCTTTATACAACTAACCTTACCGTTATATTTCAAGCTCATGCCAGAGGTCTTCATAATCTTTTGTCTGCAAACCTCCATTCTGCTGGAGCAAGTTATGCTTCTCCTTCAGGGTTCAGACATTCAGGAACCATCATGTTACGAACAACAACCTTCCTGCATCCTTGCTCTACTTTAAGCTGCCAGAAGCCAAGTAGCTAATATAGGCATAGATCCTGTTGAGCAGAAATCATCAGCAAACACACTACCATCTCCTCCGCATCAACCGCACTTCCTCACAAACTAATATCAAAACTACTGATCCAAACTTGGCAACTTTACCACCCAGATGTTGCTTCTTTGGTTCCTAAAGGTCAGATCTTTATAGATATTCACCAGGCTTACGCCACATTATCTTCATCCAGTTGCCAAAGCAAACTATGAATTGTCATTTCATACAAGAGCATATTGCCTTCGACATTACAACAAAGGCACCGGCTTCCCAGGATGTTGAACAGCCAGGTGGTGGGAAAGAAATCAGTGTTGATGAAACAACCTTATTCACATAGCCTAGATGCCACCATCAAATAACTATAATTGGCTCTTCAGTGAAATAGAGTATTAGCATTGCTAGCTCGATATGCTATCGAAATAAGGAGTTCTTGACTAGGAGGAAATGGAAGACAAGCATACAAATTTCGTGCAATTTCTCATTTTTCTGTACAGACCAAACTTCGCATTTCATATAATTGAATAAACACAATGAAAAAAAAATCATTTACAGCTCATTAGCACAGAGTTTGTAACATGTATAAGGGTGCATAACTTGAAGGCCTGTGCAGAAGTTATATTAGGGAGACTCTTTTGATGGTTAAGTATCTGATAGACCTGATCAAAGATAAGCCTCACATGCGCTGCAATTGTTGGATCTGTAGGATTTATGGCAACAGCCACCTCTGTCATCCACTCCACTTTTCTGGAAGTTTCGTTACTAAAGTCGCAAGCTAACTGTTGTAGAAGAGCCAGTAGAACCCCCTGGCTTAATGGTAGTGGTACCATGGATAAAAGTCCATGCAGATCAACCTGGTGATATAAGAGCAAACAAAAATTGAAAAGCTCGTCAACTTTACGTAAGTGTGAGAGCAATTTCTCTTTTCCTCAGTTTAAAAAGTAGTGAGCAAAAGTTTAATGATTCCAATGACTTAATTCGGCTTGGCACTCAACAAACAAACAATTGAAGTCAAAAGGATAATTTCGACCCTTTTTCTTTTCAAGAAGAGTTAATACAATCTGGTCAATCCGAAGAAAAACATTCAATCAGGATAAAATGGTACCCAGAAAGTCATAAGTGATCGTGGCTAGAAACTGTCGATGCAAAATCTAAAAATGTTGTTCATGCGTACTCTGTGCTCTTAGACATTGCTTATGTTAATGCATTAAGCATAGTTGCAATAAGTAGCACAGTGAAGTTTTGGTGATGCAAAAAATGCAAGGCGACGATTGAAAATGCAGACGGCCACATCTAAAAGAGAATGAGAAGTCCATTCAACACCTTACTAGCATCTCTATTAGTTCAAGTATGTTTTCCCCATCCATAGAATTCACATGTAGCTAATTGTTCAAATAAAAATTTACCAGCATAATTGTAAGCATTTCCATAAACTTCCAAAGAAACTTCTGATGTTCCATAGAGCTACGCATGAGCACATTGACACATTTGGCTAATCTTAAGTGATTCAGTTCATGCAATGAAGAATGTAACAAAAATAGGCAGTAAATAGCCATATCAGAAAGAAAAGCTACTAGTTCATACTACCGCCAATTAAATAAATATACTGTAGTTGAATTTATATTTTTATGTCTGCATCTCACACCTAATGTGTAACTCAAAATGTCTCTGAAACTATTTATCAGCCCCTAAGAACATAAATCTCTTCCTCATAAGGTTCCCACTAACACATAATTGCAAGAGGCAAACCATACCTGAGAACATAACCAGGAAACAATAGACAAATCACTTCTATGCAAAGCTATAGTGAATGCTTCCTCGTACTTATGCTCACCAACCAATCTGGATAACTCTTCCATAGGATTGAAAGGTCCTTCAGCCTGTTAATGTAAGCACTCAAGTTAGTTACAAGTATGGTTGATTGATCAATGGAGAATGATAAGCCTTTCTCTCCGTGCAATTACGCTTCTCAACACATTGCAGAAAAGAGAACCAGTACCATCTCATGTAAACCAGCAACTGGACCATTGATTCCAGCTACTGATGGATCGCTAACTGTTGGGTTTGCAGTTGCAGCTGCAAAAGCTATTAGCTTGCGTTGGCCATCAGTCAATTCTCCACTTAAGGCTTGTGTAATTGATGATGCTGACTTGATTGCATCCTGTTATAGTCTAAGTTTTTCAAGTTACACTAGTATAATTACCCAAAAGCAGTATATCATAATCTAAAAAATGTAATGCTAAGAGAGACCACTGTATAGCCTTTACATGACATGTTCTAGTCTTTACATATATTTTCTTTTCTTTCCCTACAAAAACGAAGAATTCCATCTGATTTCTTTATCCAGATATAAAATATATGGAGCATGGAGTTACTGATGTCATGTCAAAGTGCCAAAACAGTTGGCCATCTTAAATGTAAAGCATCGTTAAATGATACAGAACAAACAATAAATACAAGAAAAGGAAACAAGTGGGATGAACAAAATGAAGCACATAGGACCTAGATTTAAGAGCTCAATGAAGCAGCAGGATTTAAGTCACATCTTGGAGACATTTATGAGAAATTTCCTTGTCTTTGTTGTCCTCTTATAAACCATACATCTAACTTTCATCGTCTGATTCAAAGCATGCTATAGAATATGATCACATGCTCAAAAATAAATGAAAGAGCTCTACACAGCCAAGTTAGTGAAACAAAAGTAACCAAGTGAGCAGACATTCGATACCCATATCAATTACCGTCATTTCTATCAAACTAAAATGGGGTGATTTCTTATAAAATCAACCAGTTAACCAACTAAACAACCAAGGATAAGCAGAAAAGATAGAATGAAAAGGAAACTTTTCCATGAATTTGATTTAATAACTTGACCCAAAATCACACACAAGAAAAAATAGGAAATGCATAAATTTCCAAATTTATGTGGACTTATTAATAAAATTCATGGTGAAAAAAAAAGCAATGACCAAGGTATATTATAAAAAGCCACAGACCCCTAGAGCCATGGTTAAGGGAGAGTATGAAGAATCAAACTGTTGTTGAGAAGCATTTATAATTTGGATAAGCCCTTTCTGAAATGCAGCGTCAACTTGATCAAACATAGCTTTGCATGACATCTCAAAAGCAGGAATAATTGAGGCTTCCATGATAGACTTTAATGCATCCTGCAAGAACAGATTACATGAATTTCTAATTGGCATCGAACAAATTTTGTTCTTGAGCAGCAAGAAAAATAAACAGAAACAAACGATTTACAAGGTGTATATCAAGATGGATGTCCCCGTTCTTTTTACTAAAGAGAAAACTAATAGGCCACTTTTCTTTAAAATCTCAAACATAAAGATGGACAGGTTAGTTACTTCTTTTTATTTTAACATAATAATTACATCGTTTGGATTTTGACAATTGAGATTTAAACTTAAAGGCAACACATGAGCAACTGTAAGGGGTTCCTTGGTCATTATCAAAATGACAAAGGACTCTTTTAAAAAGAGACTGAACATAACAAGATATGCAGTTCCAACTGATTTATTATGCCATTTTAACCTTGAACATGAAAAATAGG
>JAOSBN010000177.1:5260861-5277912 GCA_027563595.1 Erythroxylum suave
CTATTTCCCTTTTTAAGGTTCAAATAGTATGATCAGTGAATCCTAAATATCACATTTGATCTACTAAGGCCATTTTCACGGACACATCAACCAATTCACAAATGAAACACTGACATTTTAGCTTTTTCTTCATAATCAGTTCTAGGACTTAAAGCAATAACAGAACATAAAATATCATGCTGGTACAAGACACTGTTTAAAAGATAATGCTCCTTTTTATTGCTTTCTATGTACCTCGGCATGCATAAGAGATATTGTAGTAATTTGCATTAAATTTACCTGAAGTGCTTGTTTGCCCGAGGTCTGAAATTGTAACTGTATCTGTCTAGCAACTGTAGCTTCAAGCTTTGAACTAACAGATTTTTCTAATTGATTCAATGCCTTCTCTCCTACACCCTTCTGGAAAAAAAACACAGCAATGCACCTAAATAAAATCACTTTTGGGTTTAAGAAAAAGGGAAACAATCTCTCAACTAAACTGTGACCCAATGGCCCATGGTAACATAATGATTACGGGAAATCATATAGCCATCCAATGAAAAGAAGCCATCAAATAACAATAAATTGTCCAGTGCAAACTGTTATTGAGGCTACAAGATGGGATTGCCAAATGGCTGTCCTGAAATCATTAAGGAACATTAATAGGCTAATTAAAACCAGAAAAATAGTCTACGACAAGCTTTAGCATTTAACCTGGAATGACTCTGTGATAGCTAAAGATATGCTTTTCTCCAGGGTGGGAACAATTCCACGGGCTACAGCAGGTCCAACTGAAGCCATCTCCTTCTTCAGATTCTTTTCAGCAGCATTGGCCAAATCCTTATTTGTAAAGTTTGTGACTAAATTGGTCAACTGTTGGATACGCTCTAGCTCCAACTTCTGATGTTTCACATTTTCTTCTTGGAAACGAGCCCATAAAGCATCAGTGTTATCCTTAACAGCTTTCTCAATATTTCGGCCCAAGGAGGCCTCCAATCTTTTGCTTTCTTTGGAAACTGGGGCTGATATCATACTATGCATCTGCTTTAGCATTTCTTTCTGTATAGACGTTAACTATCAAGAAAAAGAAAAAATCACTGGGAAGTCCTCCAGGTTAAGAAATGAACGTAGACATAATAAAGGTGAGTCCATTGTGTGAAATAAAAAAATTTCAAGTCTTGGTATTAGAAAAGGTGGGCATTGTGGCAGTTACTGGCCAGCTGGGTCTATGTAAATAAAACAATAAGTATCTATATATACCAGATTACACATAATGATCATCTATATGCATGCATGCATATACCTACGTATGTATGTATGTATGTATGTATGTGTATGTAAACTTTACCCATGCATGTTTAGAGTACTTCCAACTGATCATTTACCTGATCAAGTGTATCTTGCATGGCTGACAACTGAGGTAAAGCAGCATCAATAGACAAGGCACCTGAACAGCAACATGGTTCATTGGATGAATCTGTGGAATTGAAAGGACCTGTCGAAGGGGAAGATGGACCAGATAATTGGGAAATTTTCCCCTTTTGTTTTCTTCCCTTCATAGTAGGGGCTGAGGATTTTTGCTCCAACATCACAGTTTCTAAATCACCAAGCTTGCCAGTGACATCTTTTGAGATATATGGAACTTCACCATTGTTAGCTCTATCTGGGACCTCATTAACACTACATTCATTAGTCTGCTGAATTCCCCCAACAGCATAAACTTCCACACTGTATTCTCTGGCCATCTCAGTGCTAAGATTTGAGGCTTGAGAATAGAAAGACTTCTCCTTTTTCTCTGCAACAGAGATTTCAATTTCTCTAGGCAAGTCAACGTCATTGTGTTTGTTTTTTCTAGTCTCTCCAACAACTTTACCCTCTACACCAACACTTTCATTGTCATTGTTGATAACCGCATCCAGTGAATTCACCTCTCCAACATTTATCCCTTGAGAAATTCGAGAACTATCAGATGTAGCTTTAGGGAGAAACTCAGAAGGTGTTACAAGATGGGTTGGGTGTTTAAATATTGAAGGAGATTCAGGAACTTTTGTTATGTCTGCCCTCACAATATCTTGCGCGTCATTCCTCAAATTGTCAGCTGAGGATGAGGTAGCAGTTAAATTAGCCCTGACAGCATCCATTCCATGGTCAACCAAATAATCAAACACAAGCTGATCACCACTGGGGTCACTTAATTGTGCAGTGAGGTCAGTTCTCTTAGGACTTGGGAGACCTGACAGTTTCCTGCATAACCTTGGACTTAAAGGAAGTGGTGGTGGCACATCATTGATAGAATCAAAATTGGTATGCGAGGTTGTAGCACTGGATTTCATGTCTGCAGCAGATTTAACAGAATAAGTAAGCCATTAATATCAGAAGAAGCTAGCTCACTAGTGTAGCACTTCAAAAGCTGCCTCAAATTACCAGTAGCACTGGAATCATATTTACCTATGGGCATTTGAGATGAATTACTTCTGTGAGAAGATTCTCTTAAGGCAGAACTTTCAGAAGCATCACAATTACAAGGATCATTGGATTCTGTTTTCTTCAATTCAACAGCCTCTGCTGATGCTGGAAGGCACTGTGACAATTCCAATGCATACTGCTGAATGGCCTGTGTTTGGACACAGTATACCTGAACAATATGTTCTCCATCGCTAGTTCCTGTAAGACTCAAAATGCACATTTTTACTGTAAACTCAGCTATGTAATCCATACGAGTTGCAGCTGGGTAAGGACCATATTCTATGTGCACAGCATATATGGCATTCTTCTTGGCATTTGCCAGTAAAAGTAAGCCTGCTTGGGGAAGTGCTACAACTTGATTAAAGAATGCATCCTGAACTCTAGATTCAGCAGAACTCTTCAAGGTCAATGTCTGAGTGTTCTGCCAAGATTCAGAATCAAATGGCAACAACCACCCCTCCTCACTTGTAGAAGCCCATATCTTCACTTCCCGATTTAATGGACCCTATCAAGAATCCCAAATTAACAATACTTTAGTCAGAGTGCCACCTAAAGCTAATTTGACTGTTGACTAATCGACATGTTTTCTCATCATATGAACATATCGTCAGAAGAAAAAAAAGACAATTTGCATAGTTGACTATTCTACAGCAAACTATGTTATTTAGCATGATGCTGGCTCAGGTCTAATGAAAACAAAACAGCTTACCCCAGTTACAAGAATGATATGATCAGGCCGATGAGGGGCAGTGAAGAATGCTACAGAGTTCACAGGATGACCATCATATGGTCTCAATATTGAGAGTGGAACAGCCTTACGGTCTTCCCAAATTTTGACCTTCACAAAAAGAGTTGTTGATTAGTAACAGCATAAAATCAGAGGAGAATAATATACTTATTTTCCAATTACAATCAATAGCCATGAAAAACTATCAAAATTTTGATCTGTTAGAAGTGGTCATGTTTACTGTTGAAAAGTGTTTTTATGCACATTGTATGACATGTATAACCGATGCCAAAAAATCTGCAACGTAATTGGTAGTTGATATCCACATTTAATATTATTAAAAGAGCAAAACGGTGAGCAAAAGGACAAGAAAACAAACTGTGCCATCTGCTGAAGCTGAAGCTAGTCGGGTGGTCATCCATTGACACATTGATAATTCAGTAACTTGGCCATCATGTTTGCCAACAAGCTGAACCCCATTTATCAACTTATTTATTGTGCAATTAAGAGGCTCTTCCACTGAAAATACTACGCCTTTTCCAACCTTAGTGATGTCAATTCTTAGTATATGGTATCCAATGGCAATCATCAAAATTTCCTGAAAAGGATTAGTTTGTTGCAAATATTCCATACAATTAACAACCGCGACGTAGAAAAACAGAGTGACTTAAAGAAAGTGCTGGATGGCATGAATGTCAAAATCCAGGATTACTTGTTTGTGAGGATGCCAACATAATCTAGGATGGACTGGTTCTTCCTCTGCCTTTATATGAAGGGCAAAAACAATCTTATCAAAAATTTGGGGCTTTTCTTCCTCATCTTCGCCTTCATCGATTTTTCGAACAAAAATCCGTCCATTAACACATATGCTGCCCAAATAGAAGCATATTTCAGTTACGGAAACATAAACAAACAAAATCACGATGTCAAAAGTTACCTTGCCAGAAGATGAACATCCTCAGCGAAAAAAGCCATATCAGTTACTTTCTATAAAAGAAAAACAGTGGATGTAAATTTTCAGTCTATAGGCATCTGAGAATATTAAAGGAGAGACGAACACAAATTTGACACAGTTATTGAAAGGACATATGATTACAAGAAAAGCAGATTGTCAGTCAATTACAGGTATTAAACAAAAGAACAAAACAGGTAACAAGTAATTAAAGGATGAAAGATTAAACTTTTGGCCAGTTCGTCACTTAAGGAAAAAATAAAGACAATTAAAAGGTCAAGGCGTCAGTTATAATATCTAAACCAATATGTTTATTGGCAATTCATAATAGGAAGTCTAAGTTAGTCTCTAATCTACGAGGCATTAATTTTCCTACATCTGAAACGCTGATTAATCATCTTACATATTTGTTGATCAATAGGTTAAAGTACAAGAAGGTGACGTTATTCGGGCAAAACTTGTTTGAAGGCTATAATGTGTACTAGATCATTAGAAAGCTTAAAAAATTGTACACGCTAATCCAATCAATAATGAGCTATATTTTAGTAATGTTGAACACACAGCTAAATCGAGTGGTGTGTTTATGTTAAACACATAAATCCACAGCAATTACATGACGGTACTGGCCCTGTCTGAGTAAGGACTAACCTGGTTGTGGCCGCGAAGCAAAGATCTCAAAGCTGTATTGACATTGAGGATACGAATAGAACCAGGTTTCAGCCCGTAACAGATGTAATTCCTATTAACAGCAATTTGGCGACCAAGTAGAAGTCCAGGATCAGACACATACTTAGTAATAGGAGTGACTTCGAGTTGAGGTTGAACCTCTCCTCGCAACCTCCCATCAATATCATACACTACGCTGTCCCCAGTCAAGTGACGCCCTCTAGGAAGCTTACTGCTGAGCATTCTAATGGGGGCAGGACTGGAAGGCTGCTGCTGACTAGGAGGTCCCAAACTGACAGGTGGAGCAGAAGGAACATATAAGTTGGTGGTCGAAGCAACTGGAGTGATGGTGTCAGCAGAGGAAGGAGGTGGCTTTTGCTGGTTTTGATTGTTCAACATGTCCATCAAAACAGAACCACCGCTAGAATTTGGAAGAGAAGGAGAAACAGAGGATGGGGAAGGTGAAGGAGGATAGGAAGAGATGGGTTGTGGTCTATTCAGCTGCTGCTGTTGGTGTGGAGGGTAAATGTTATTGAGGTAGTGATGGTGATGGTGATGGAGTTGAGTAGGTGGTGGTGGAGGTGCGTAAGGTGAGAGGTAGTTTGAGTGATAAGGGTTGTGGTATGGACCAGAGGGAGGAGGGTATGAGGAAGATGGAGTGAGATAAGGAGGAGGAGGAGGAGATGAGGCAGGAAGAGGGAAAGATGGAGAGGTTGTGAGATTGCCACCTGAGTGATTGCTGTTATTGCTATTGGGAGAAGAAAGATTTGGGCTTTGAAATTGCTGCTGTTGCATCATCATCATGTTCATAGGCCCTGAAGATGGCTTGAACAGCTTATTCACATCAAGACCACCACCACCTGGTTGATTCTGATTTGGATTACCAGGTGTAGCCATTGATATAATACTAACAACAACAATAACAACTGATCTTATGATAACAATCTAATCTATATATCTACATAGAGAAAGAGCAACGAAATCAAAGAAGGGATTTATTGGGGTTGGATAAAGATTGAATCTTTCAGGTTCAGATCAGTAAAGAACAAAGAATTCAAGAAAAGATGAGATTTTTTAGGGATCCCTTTTATATCTGTCTTGGAATCCAATCCAACCTTAAGACTCTGCTCCTGCTTCTGTTCTTCTGTCTTGTGTCGTCTCGGCTCTTGTCAGATCACCCAAAGTGGAAGACCAGTAGGAAAGATTATGTTATTTAATTACAATTAACTGTACACAAGGTCGGTAATTACTTTCTTTCTTTCCCTTTTTGCGAGTGCACATTTTCATGGAATATGGCTTATCTTCACTACAGGCAGATTTTAGGAGCAACAACCAATGGTATTAACACCGTGATGATCCTGGTATCAGATTTTCGTTCTAGGACATTAGGGTATTGTCCCTATCATTCATCAATATTAAGTACTATTTTGGATTATTATAAATTTATAAAAATTTATAAAATAGTATATAAATTTTTTAAATTACAAAATAATCTTTCACTATATTTTGCTATGTAATTTTTAATTTTATATCAATTATTATAATAATATAAATTCAAAATATCAACTATCTTTTTATTTTTATTCATATTAGTTTTCACATATTTCGTATATAAATAGTAACTATATATATATATATATGACTAATGGTAATGCAAAATACTTAAAAGTCTTCTTTGGTAATGAATAATAAAAAGTTGAGAATAAGAATGAGAAAATTGGACCTAATTCTAAACAATCCTTGACTTGTATTATGTGTAGGTATAAGTTGGACTCACGTATGAAAAATAAGATAAAAGAGATGTTATTAGAATATTAATGAGTTATTGTCAAAATATTATCAGATATTCTTAAGATATTGGTTCTTATGAGAATATTATTATCATCAAAATTACATTAGCATCTTTTATATTAATTTTTTATCAATTATTTTATTTTATTTTATTGATACTTTAATTCTTATTATATAAATTATTTATGATTATTTAAAATTAATAATTTTATATATCATTGAAAATTTTCTGATTAATTTATTTATAAAAATATATAATATTTTAATTATTTATTTACAAAATAAATCATGTAATAACGGAATATAAATTACAAAAATTTGTTGTTATTCTTAACATTTGATACCACATAGTAATATAATTATTAACTTTGTTTACTCTCATAAGTTTAATTGCTATTTGTATTCCTGCTTTCCATTCTCATTCGCCTTTTTTTATTCTGGTTCATTTATTATTGGTTACTAAACAGGACCAGAAAGTTACAATCTATATCATATAATAAAGAATAATTACATCAAAAAATCTTATAGTAAGAGTAATAAAGTTTTATGACTATTACAACAAGAGTTCATACTAGGAAACACTATCAAGTATAAGCAAAACTCGAAATAAAAACATTTATAGTTAAAAGTTATACATTTATATTGCATATAAAGAATTTAACATATACATCAAATACAAGTAAAATTAAAAGAAAAGAAGAGATGAAAAATCTAGAACTTTATTCAATCAAATATCCACTATGACTATAATTCTCATTTAGTACAAAATATTCATTATTGAAAGGAGTCTCTTCATCACCATCATTCAATTTTATTGCACCAAATAATACATCAATACTTTCTCATCCAAGACTATCATCCAAATCAGTCTCAGCTATCAAACTTAGTTCCTCAAAAATTCAATTCGCTAAAAGATTGATATGATCAATGTAAATTAGATCTATATAACTACTTGTTCTACTAAGTAAATAAATTAAATTAAATTATTAAAAATTTATAAGAAATTATATTTAACTTAATAATGATAATAATATAAATTTCTCAAAGCTTTAAATTGTATTAAAGAAAGCCCAATTCGTTCAATCTTTTATGTTTCAATCCATTCCTTTTTTTTGGAATGAATGAATTCAAATGTGCTCTAATTTCATTCACATCATGTTGTACTCACACATTAACTTAGAATTTAAATTGCAAACCTTTGCAATTCAAGAGCATCACTTTTGAATTGGTCTTACCAACCAACTGTAAGACAATAAAAGTAACCTTATAAACTACATAAAGTGATTATTAATTTCCAATAAGTAACAAAAGTGAAAAATATATACCGACATTAATTTTGTCTCTTTGATGAATAGCAATGGGCATGCCAAAATCTCTAAAAGCATCCTTATAAACTTCTATTTGTGAATTTAGGAGATCATACATCATCTTATTGGCAACAATTGTTATATTAGTTAATAACATTTTCTTATTAACTTTAGCTTTCTTTGTAAAACTTAGTCTAAAATAGATACTAGGATTCAAAAATGACCTAACTGCAAACAATTAACAGTAAAGTTTCTTTCTTATCTTTCATTAATGACTACAAGATAAAGTATATACAAAGAAGACTTATTTTTCATATTAGCCTTGATTGTTTCCTTTGTCCTTTGTATAGTATCATTAAAATAATTTATTTTTGTCTTCTCATCACTATCAGTCAGACAAATTACTTTCACTAAAGGCTCAAAAACTTAGATGATAAATTGAAATTGGGACCAAAATTTATAATCTTCAAGTAAAATTCTAAAAACTTGCACTCTAGCATTATAAAAAGGGTTAATGGTCAAGAGTCTCCTTAAAAAATGAGAGTGAAATGTTTAAGAATCCCCACCTTTTCTCTATTTCTCTTTCTTCATAACATTTCTATAATTAAATAGTTGCATTATATAATTGACTTGTAGTATTGAAAAGTTGCATTAATTTGAATGTTTGTATCATAATACAGAATAATTACATTATTAATACTAAGTAATGTTTCAAATTAATTAAAGGTTTTTGTCAAAAATTGTTAGTAGAGAAATCAATGGCACATCGAAGAAAAAAATGTAAATAGACGTGTTGATTTTTATTTAGACTTTTTCACAATTAAAAGAAATTAAAAAATAAAAATTTACATTAGGAAAGAAAACTAAAAAAAAAATTCTTTAAATTCCTCTTTTTTCTATTATCCAAGTAAAAAACTATTATAACCTTAACCAATAAAACTTATTTATGAAATGATTTAATTATAACCCATTATCTGCAAACTAAATAGAATTTGAGTATGGATTTTAAATGAAGTGAACAAGAAACTATGTTGAAAGGGAAAGGAATTTTTTAATTAAATAAATTGTATTAAAGAGAACACCTTAAAAGGTGAATACAAAGTTTTAAATCATAGACAAGGAAAACAAGGAGATAAAGTCTCCAAATAACAACCTAGACAAAGCAAGGTTATATTTAGGATTATGAAAACCTACTGTAGCTGTTACATAAGATTCTAATTAACAAGTAAATTTGTGCTTATCTAGGCATTAGTCTCTTTAGACATATATATTTTCTTGATCCAGTTAAAAACTTTATAAGTTAATGCTTCTACATTCTTCTGGTCATTTTCTGAAAATTATATAATTTGTTTCTCTTTAAATGACATAGATTATTCAAGTGAATGTTAACTTAAAAAGCATATAATCTCCCTTATTGTAGAAGTGAACCTTACTAGTCCAATCATAATCTCCTTCCATTTAATTGCATCATAGGTCAAATTGCAAAGAATTTGAAATTTGTTTTAAATATATGAGGATTAGTGGCATTTGAAGAACATGTAAGTATATGATTCATTTCCTTAGTTGCAGAGGATATATGATGAACAGAATGGTGGAACCAAAGTTAAAAGTTCCTTTGCTCTTAAACCTTTTGTTTGATTTCCAGTCTAATATCAAATAAAACATAACAAAGTTTTCTAAGGATTAGTTTAAAGATTGACAATGAACAAATCTGCACATGATTTATTTATGAAAGTCTAGAATTGTATCTTAAGTCTTAACCAGATAATTACATCCTCCTCGTCTGGATTGGTGTCATATCTTATGAGTTTATCCTTGATAACATATAAACCACCCTTTGGAGTTATTGGTGGGTTAGTTCTAGGTATTATTATGAGTTATAACAATTACTTTATTAGATTAAGGCAAATTAGACATCAGTGTTTCAAAACTTGGAATTTTATAAAGAGGGCTTTATGGATGCCAAGTATCAAAACGAATCACATACTCCTACCATTCCCTATGAGGCTTTTCATTTCTTTAAATATGTTGTCTCTTAAACTCAGAGTATGCTTAAGAGTTCAAGAATGCTCTTCATTTCATTATTAACCTAACAAGAACATCATTAAACTAAAGCTCCCTTTAATTTCATCTTGAACCCTCAATTTAATAATAAGAGTTCTATCTTTTAGATCGGAAAAGTTTCCTAGTGTAATAATCAATCATCTATCGATGTGAAATCATATATCCTTAAATTAATTAACTAATATATCTATTTGATTAACTACTCTTAAAATGTACTAAGTTATTTGAAACCTATTAAACGGTTATCCTAATCCTAGAAGGGTCACATAGGTTTATATCTAGGTCCCTATTTAATCCTTAATATATATTGCATAGGTCAATCTGCACATATGTTCTTTTGAATAAATCTATATGCAAACGTAATTAAGATCTAAGTTATCATTTGTATATGATCAGTATGAAGATTAATATACATAAATCTCAAAAATAGAAACTTTTATTAGAAAAATTGAATCAGAGTATCTCAATCTTATCATGAAAATTTCTTCGAAATGACTTTTTTAATCTCTCAGTATTAAAAAACAACTCTTAGGTGTGTTTTTATGCTCTCTTTCAATAGGCAACTCCTAACCCTAATGGAAACTAGAGAATATGATAAATGAAATTGAAAGACCCTTTTTTCTATGGGATATAGGACATAATCATATATCTTTTTGCTTCTTTTCTAGAGAGGAATATAAACTCTAATACGTCCATCTCCTTAATTGTGCATCTTATTGTAACTTTTTATGGACATAGACATGATGCCTAATATACTTATATCTTAAGTTGTATATCTCTTCAAAAACTTTTCTCTATATTATACAACCTCTTTTCAATCTATGTATCAAACCTTGTCTTCATCTCCTAATTTTCAAAGAGGAAAATAGGTTGGCACATGGTTGTGTTTTAGGTCATCTTTAGTTAAAATTGTTTTTGTTTTCATGTTTTGACTTGTGAAATTCTCTATTTATTAGCTACATCATTCCTTAAGCAAGTCTACTAGAACAAGACATAAAAAGAAGTCAAGGTAATTTAGATAGAAAACAAAACAAAGTACTAAGGAAAATACATGCATATTTTATGCACTTCAGTTATTTGAAATAAAATTAAAATTAATGGTGTCATTTGCTCAATTTACTTCATTTCTAGTTGCCTTAAGGCTTGATTCACTATGTGAAAAACTAACTCTACTAAAGGCAGATATCATCACAGAAGTGAGATAATGAAATAAAGGAGAGAAAATGACAAAAGAAAAAGAAACAAGATTGTGAAAGTAAGAAGGAAACATTCACAAACAGGCTAGAGAAGAGGCTTCAATTACAAGAAAAGGTGAGAGACTTAGGGAAAGGATGAAGTGAAGGTGGTTGATAATGGGTGCAATAGAGAGGTGGTGGATTTTTACATATCAACTTCACCAATATTTCTTAAGAGAAGACGAAGAAGAAAAGAGGATGATTTATATGGGACAAAATAATGCCAGGTTTAGGTGTTTTCAGATGACCCTTGCTAACAACAAAATGGTGAGTTCAAGAAAAATATATTAGAATTTATTATGCTCAAAATTTGTTTTAAAGAAGAACGCTAGAATTCTATTTTCCAAAAAAAAAAGAATGCTAGATTTCTGTCTACGTTATATGATATTAGCATATTGAGCTGTCTTATTTCATTTGATTACTTATGATGAAGAAGGAAGAAGCCCAATGGTGAGTAGATAAGAGTAAGTAGAAGGTTAAGAAAGAGGGAGAGGGTGACTTCCAAAAATGAAGAGAGAACCACTTGTTTTCCCTTGATCTAATTGTTGACATTTTTTAGCTTTTATTCTTTTTAAAATTAAACTTTAAAATTTCTCGTTTCTTCCCCTCCAAGTAAGAAAGTCTTAGAAAATATCTCAAATATTTAAATTGCCCAAATGTGCTTATCATATCTTCTTCCTTTTTCAAATTTACTCATATTCCCTCTTAAACATTAACTGATCAAAATTATTAAAAAATGTATTTATCAAAATTATATTAAAATGAATTGGCCATTAGTAGAGATTTATAAGACTCTTTTATGAATAATTATTCACATTTTAAATTTAATTAAGTCTAGTGAAAAAGTAAATGAATAAATTTGAATATGGTAAAATAAATTTAAACTTGACATAATGAAATATAACATAAATTAGAGATGATAAATAAAGTTAGATACACAAACTAAAATTAATCCAATGCATTCGAATATGAGTGTATTTAAACTGAACTTGATGGGATGAAATTGCATGGAAATATAAAAATATATTAAAAATATATTAAAATTTTTAAATAAAATTAAATATTGATAGCACCAAATAAAATTAATTGATGTTGATTAGGTATGTGGGTAGTCTCAATTTTGAAAATTCACCACTTTTTTAGACCTGTATGTTCGTTTTCTTAAAGGCTGATCACTTTGATATTTGTTTTACCTAAGTAATAGTAGTTTTATTAGGCATGAACGATCATATTTCATAGACCTATAATTAAATGGGGTTGTAATTTTTATATTGTCATGTTTGAGAATGTTATGCTGGTTTGTTGAGAGTGTATAAAGTAATTGTCTTTTCAAATCTTTTTTTATAATAGATTCATTTTGTCTTTGCTTCACATGTGGTTTCCTGACAAGCATATCAAAATTTTATGTCTTCTTATGAACATTTCATAGTGGATTGGGATAAGGTATTGAATACACACCATGATGGCTCATTCAAAGAGTTCATACATTGAATATGCTATTGGCATATTAGATCAACTTGGAATTAAAGATGCAAATATTTAGGAAAATCATATAATATAAATGACATACAAAAATGTGTGACATAAAGTATATACCTTTTAAAATACCCATAATAGACTTTAAATATATTCCAAAGGTTTCAGAAAATGATAAGACTGCCCTAAAAAATTAAGTTAATCAGATAGTTTGGAAGGCTAGAGTGAAGGGTCTTAAAGAAATGAACATTTACATTTCTCATTTACATAAGGTAAAGGTGTCTTTACTAAAGAAGACGAAGATGATGAGGGCAATGTGTTATTTTTAAGTGTAGTATGTGTTGCCATAAATGAGAAATAATTAGCTTATAATGTTTTGACTAGTTCAATCTTTGAGGGCGAAAATTCTCAAAAAAGAAACAGTAGATGGGGTAGCTGCATTTTTTGAAGATAGAGGTGATGATGAAAGTGATGCTTATGATCAATCTAAAGAGTTAGAAGTAAAAGGTGAAGATTATAAGGATAAAGTTAGTAAGGAATGGAGTATTTGTGAGGATGAGGAGTTGAAAGACTCATGATCATAAATTTATGAATCCAAATTGGATTTGAGGCATCAAAAGCAATAATTGAAGAACTAAATTTCAAGAACAAGATAATAAACCCCAAAGGAGTTCAATTCCTAAGATTAAGGAAGGTGAAGAGCTTGATTCGTTCAATTTAGATAAGGAAGCAAGTCATCTATCTAGATATGACTAAATTTGGTGATGGGTCATATTCAATAAGGTAGAAAAGTAAGAATCATTATTGTGATCTTTGATTCTCATGTCCATAATGTGCATTGTAGATAGGATTTGAAAGAGCAAATTCATAGAGGTTTTGAGCAAGTATTTAGTAAGACAAAGATATAATATGAAGTTTTGAAAAATTACAAAACTATGTTAAGGGAAAAGTCTACTAATCTTGCTTTTTCTTGAAAGATAACTACAAATTTGAACAATAGTACACATATCTTTCAAGTTTTCCATTATACTTATGGCCATCATTGTTCTAAAGTATTTAAGAATATAAGACTTTCAAGTATTTTTCTAGCAAATACTTTGTTCAAAGGTTTGAAATAGGTTGCTTCTACCTCATTGGTAGATATGCAGATAATAGCTAAAAATTAGTTGATCACTAATGTTCCTTTATCAAAACTCCCTAAAGCCAAAGAAAGGTTGATTGGGAAATGAAAAGGTGACAAGAAAGAGGAATATAAATCTTTAAGAATCTATAAGGAAGAAATAATAACTTCTAATCTTGGAACAATATTTGCAATTTAGTATGAGTTTCAAGCTTTTAGTTAAGGTCAACCTATGTTTGATAGGTTATACATTGCATTTGCATGTCATAAGAAAGGGATGTTAAATTGTTTGAGGAAAATGATTAGCTTGGATGGTGCAATCCTTAAAGGTGGAGTTAAAGGTAAATTAAGGATAGTTATGGGTAGAGATGGAAAGAGTTAGATGTTATAAGGAATGGTACATAAATGAACAACTAAGATATGGTCTTAGTTTATAAAGCTACTTAGAGTTAATATAGAACTTGAAAAGGGTGAAGACGGTGTTAATGACAAATAAACAAGAGGTATGCATAAGAATTTATTTGTGTCTTATATATATATCCTTTTACATATATTTTTTACTAAAAAAATTTATAATATTCGTCATTCATGATATGGTTTAATAAAAGTTATGAGTGATAGTCTTCTTAATATAAAATATAGGTAATGTGTGAGACATAGTTTTTGCAAAGTTGAAAAGAAATGATACAGATTTGTAGCTATAAAGACTCCTTTAAAAAGCTCCTTTAAAAAGTTGTAAAATCCCTTATTGAGCAAATTAAAGTCACTTAGAAAAATTTAATTAAGTCAAAGCCTACTATATATAAGGAATTTCCCAAAGACCTATCGGAGAAATCGAGTACAAATTTCATCATAAATATTGAGATAAAATCTTATGTTGTTGATAATAATTTGAGTAACATTTTTATTAGAAGAATTATACAGGCTAAATGTAAATCACATATTTCAATATTAAAAGATATTAGAGTTTGTAAGTAAATAAGACCTTAAAAGAATACGAATAGTTGTTTGGGATAAGATATAACATTAGGAAAATTTTGAATGTGAACTAAAAATATGGTTTATTATTATTTTTATTTTTGAAGTAGTTTGGAATAAAGGTGGTGACTTTGAAATAAAAATAGGTTCACGCAGGAATAGACATATGGGTTCACGTAAGAATCCATGTAAAGTACCAAAAGGAGTTTTTTATGTTCAAGCAAGCTTCAACAATACTATTGTGACCGTTACCGATGTACGGGGTCGGGTGATCTCTTGGTCTTCCGCTGGCACTTGTGGATTCAGGGGTACGAGAAGAGGGACATTTCATATTGTCATGTCATAATTAATAAATGTATCTTTTTTAGGGGGCATAAATTAGGAGATACTTAATACATTAGTTGAAATAACTAAAATACGCAATGACTTGTAAAAAATGATGCGAAGTATACAAGGATAGAGAAACAACATCTTTATCATGAATAACATCAAGGAAGAGTATGATCATAACATGCCAATTATGTAAAATACGATGTAACAACATAATTGAATGTTGTTTAAAAAGGAAAGATTCCAAGATTCTACTTTCGGTAAAGTTTAAGAATAAAGAAGGAAACAAAGGTTAAGATACTATTAAGGGCATGGAGTTTATGTTGAAGAAGAGATTAGGTTTCCTATCTAGAGTGTAAGTCGTCACTATACTGCATCACATATAGATCTTTTTAGGTTTATTACTTATATATTGTTCCTCCTCCTTAATGTTAATAGGAAAAACCAACTAGAGTTACTATTGTTGAAGTAAAGAAAGAAATGGCAATGGCTTCTTAAAAACATTGACAAAAAAGATTATCGAGGTTGTGCCATCTAACCTCATTTTCCTTATAGAGTACTAATAAGAATTGTATGTAGACATCAAGGACTTAATGTAGAGTCAGTTATTGACAATAAAGCAACTTTAACAAGTAGAAGGAAGATCATCACCCTTTTATAACT
The DNA here is from genome assembly GCA_027563595.1 of Erythroxylum suave. NCBI lineage: Eukaryota > Viridiplantae > Streptophyta > Magnoliopsida > Malpighiales > Erythroxylaceae > Erythroxylum > Erythroxylum suave. The sequence continues at coordinate 5,276,616 of JAOSBN010000177.1, forward strand.
GTAGGAGATAGAGAGTTGCTAAAGACAAACATATGAAGAAGAAAGCAAAAGAAATATAAACACTCAACAATCTGGAGTTAGTAAGCAATCTTGATATAAATGTGGAAATAATTATGATACTTTTAATGTTAATATTGATGTAGTCTTTGATACAAACGTATGAAGAAGAAAGCTAAAGAATATAAACACTCAACAATCTAGAGTTAGTAAGCAATCTTGATATAAATGTGGAAATAATTGTGATACTTTTAATGTTAATATTGATGTAGTCTTTGATATTATTAGGCATTAGAATTATGAATTTTGGATTGTTAACTAACTACTAGAGTTATTTATTTTGGATTGTTAGCTAATTAATATATCAATATTTTGATGTTAGGAAAACAATGTTTAGCCCTTATGCTTTCCAATATATTTGACTTATTTCTGTCTATTGGTGTATTATTTTAATTGAAAGTTAGATAATTCTTTTCTTTCCATTTTCTTTTGTTGATTTTCTAGAAGGTGTGTTAAAGTGAAAATTATAATAGAAATTGATATCTTCATCATTCTTTGGTACTAGAAATGTGAGATAAATATTTTTTACTTGTTAGATAAACAACTATATAACCAAATTTGGCACTAAATATTGGTTGTTAAATAAACAATTAGGTAAGGTAACTAAAGGCTACAAATATTTAAACACATAAACATTATCTTTCTTCTTCTATTGGTTGCCAGCTAAATAACTAACAAGTTAAACAATAAAAATGACAATATGGACATCCCCAAATTAGAATATGTATGATGTATTAGCATAGAAGATATAAACAAAAATGGAATCTAAGATAATGTGGTCCCTTATTCTACTAGATCATATATAAAATACTTAAATATATTCTAACGGACAACATACAAGCCACTATGAAAATTACTTCATCTTTCTCTTTAAAATCTACGGCTGTGTTTGGATCTGCAGTGCTGTAAGGATAAGTAATTATCTACCGCAGTTTTCAAACGCAATCACACATTTGGATTTGCGGTCGACAACCACAGGTTGGAGAAACCTGCGGTGCCACCGCAAAAATAGATCAGCAGAAAAGGAGCTGCGGTAAGAAACTGCTTATGCGGTAAAAATTTTACCTTCCAACAATAACCTCATGATATTTTAGTATTTTCCATTATACCCTTACTTAATTAATAGAACGAAGTTTTGTCAATAGTATTTAAGTAAAGTGAAATATTTTATTTATATTTTATTATTTTAATTTAATAATTTAATATCTATAATTTGAATTTATATGACTAATAATGTATT
>JAOSBN010000177.1:5280161-5300754 GCA_027563595.1 Erythroxylum suave
GTTTCAAGTCATGGCGACTCGCTGAAAATAATTATCATCCATTAGCTCTAATGTCTCTAAAAATGTGTAAAGACATTGTAATTTGAATATTTTAGTTCACTTCATTTATGAATTTGCTTTGTGAAATTATTTTTTGAATTAATTTTGAATTTGTCGGAAGCCTTCGCCGCTAGTCCATTACTGTCCAATTAGCTCCGACTTTAAGATATTCCTGACTCCGCCACTGATTACTTGTTAAGATTCTTTACAAAATTTTATTAGAGTAAGTAACCATGTTGAGAGCACGCCTTGGAACAACCGTTAAGATTATTCTTTTGTGATAAAAAAGTCATATATACAAATCACATAAATAGCATAAAATATAAAGAAAAAATTGCGTAAAATCGATATCCCTCTTTTTATACATTGCGAGGAGTCTTATATCTGGAGTTGTTGCCTCGTCATGTGACTGGTACAGATAACGCATCTACATCTACGTCCAGACGCTCGCTCTCTTTCAATGAGGTCCTGTCTTTTTATTAGGAACATATTTATTAAATCTCACCTACATATTTATATAAGGTTCAGACAAATGTGTGTATAAAATCTCACGAAACAGAGTAGAAAGAGACCATCAGGGGCTGGTATATATGATCTGTCCCCCAGATGGGCTGTTCCCCTTCTTAGCCTTCATTTACCCAACCCAGCACACTCCAGTGTTCTGACACATTGTTTACTATGAAGGGGCACATGACTGTTAGTATGTTCAAGAGCACGGTGAAGAATGTAGCTTGACGTTGTTAAGGACACAGCCCCTGTCAGATGACGAGGCTTCATTTTTAGTGTTTCCATGCACCATAAATTGTCTAATCTCTTTAATCCACAACTAATTTACTGGTTCCTTGAATCCACAAATTGCCTAAAACTGACTTGAAGAAGCAAAATCAGAGCCTTAGAATGAAATGTTTTGCTGGGGATTTAATATAACAAACAGGCAAATGTATTGGTGGCAGCTTCAAGCGATCTACTTATCAATGACATGTCTCTACAATAGCCACTGTAGCTCAAGCAAATACACAGTTTGATTTCATGATAGTTCAGGAGAATAGTATTACACAATCCATTGAAGTCTACGAAGTAAGAAAGGGGAAGAACATGGTTAAAAAAGAAAGCTGACGAATTTACAACTAATAAACATGAAATCAAGAACAGCTGTACGTATACCTTAAATTCACACATACGAATTTAATAACAGTATTCAGAACCACCATCAAGAGAAATGAAAGATTAAATGGAGGTAAGCTCCCAGCACACGAAATGAGCATTAAATATCAACCACAGCAGCCCCCCGCCTGAGAAGAAGAACCGTCTCTGCCTCCAGATGGGCCTGGAATTCCGCCATATCCAACTTTGATTCCATAAGACTGCATTAGACAACAAATTATCATCCAAACCATCCTTAACTCTAGCTCAATTGCTTTCTTGCTATGCAAGAAATATAGCGCTTCTATCTTTAACTAAATGCTGAATCCATCTTATACTGGCTAATAATAAAGTAGAATGGTTCTTGTCGAGAGAATCACAAGGCAAGAAAGTAACGTAGAATTGTAATTACCTTAAAAGCTCATATACGATAAATATGCTAAAAATAACAATATTTGTATATTTTCATGCAGTTGCATAAAATGATAGAAACAATTATTAAAAATTCATTTTTTGAAAATAAACGACAAAGTTAGAGAAAATAACAATAGAATGAACATGTTATAAAGAGCAAACTAACCTCATTTGATACATCAAAAACTCCATCCTGGATTTTCTTATAAATTGTTGCAGCAGTTTTTATGAATGCCTGCAAATGGAAAATTGCAATTATGAAAATCTAAAAGACTATTTTTCACATCAAAAAGAGAAACCTTTCATAGACAACAGCCCTCAGAAACCCCACGTGTATCATGTTTCCTTACCTCCTCGACGTTCTGAGCAGTTTTTGCAGAAGCCTCCATGAAGATCAAACCATGTTCCTTTGCAAATTGTTCTCCTTCCTCGGTGCTCACAGCTCTTCTATGAGCGAGATCACACTTATTACCAATAAGCACAATAGTCATATTTGCATTAGCATGCTGCCTTGCATCCTCCAGCCAGCTAGCCAAGTGATTAAAGGTTTCTCTCCTGTGAGGGACACAACCATGTGTCAATGCTAACTATGACACCACAAAGGTCTATAAGAAATTTCCTTAACTACTAAGGGCAGTCTGTCACTTCAAACTGAAAAAGGCTTAAATTTTAGTGATTGCAACTGCCCTGACCAACACCATACATGCCAGAGCCTAACCAATGTTCATTATTCTGGTGTTTTGACAATGCAATGATGACCTCTTACTAGTATATTAATACCTAGGAGATACAGTATGTGCCAAAATCTGCTAAGAATGTTTCACATAGAAAACTGATCAGGGTAATTCAGCTAAAACTAGTTTAAGGAAATATCAGAAAATAACTATAGAAAGCTTCAACATTTATCCAAACTATCAAACTATAACCCTATTTTATGAAAAACCACCTATGTTCGCACCAATTAATATGGCATAACACACACAAATAGAAAACGAGTTCATTATTTGAGCACCCAATAAATTTATAAACACGCAAAACAAAACTAAAAATACCTTGTAATATCATAGACAAGCAACGCACCAGCAGCACCTCTGTAGTAAGACCTTGTAATAGATCTGAAGGATTCTTGACCGGCCTGTCAAATTGTGAAAAGATTTAATTATGAAACTCCATGTTGACATCCACATTGCTTATGCGAAAGCATGACACACATCATCGAACTCTATAACTGCAGGTTATACATTACGAAAGATTGAATTTGACAAAACATCAGCACAATCCAATGGGTATAATCAGCTTGGGGCTTTCACTATATAGTTACATTCACTATAGCTTTTGCACATGTTCCAACACTATAAACGCAATTAGACAAAACATCAGCAAAAGTATAATCAATTTGGGGCTTTTCACTGTATAGTTATATTCACTTTAGCTTTTGTTTTAGTCCAATTATCTCAAAACACTTATCAATTATGGAGGAAAACAACCTTTTCTCCTTTCAATTGGAATAGCAATCAATGTGAAAATAAATCTCCTTTGACAAACATATCCATATATATATGCGTGTGTGTGTACATGTATACAACAACAATTAAAGCATTAGCTTTCATTCATAGTTCCTAATTGTCAATAAGCAAAGAAACACCAATAATTTAAATTAATAATTACCGTGTCCCAGATTTGGAGCTTAATAGGTTTGTTGTCCATGGTGATCATCCGTGCCCCAAATTCCACTCCAATCGTCAAATCATGCACCGGTTGGAACCTCTTGTCCGTGAATTGTAGCAACAGACACGATTTCCCAACACCTATACACCACAAATTCACCAAAAACCTAAGCCCCAAAGAAACCAAAATCCCAAAAATTCGACAAAACAAATTAGTAAACCGATAAATCAAGAGGAGATAATTACCAGTATCGCCGATAATGATATACTTGAAGAGATACGCGTATGACATCTTCTTAGTAATGGATCACAAATCGATGTATTACCCAATCAAATCAAAATTGAGGAGTCCAGAAAATTGAAAACTTCCTTTGGATTTGAACTTAAGACTTGAAACAAAACCAACCCAAGTAAGAAAACGAGTCAATCATAAATTCTACAAAAGTGGTCTATATATAGACGAGTGTATAAATAAAGAGTAGACGTGACAGAGAAAGGAAGAAGAAAGTGTTAAGGAAGGAATGAAAGAAAGAGAAATTCTAAATTTGACAAAAAGCATGTGAAACTAAAACTATGACAGTTGTCTTAAAAGGCAAACGAATTTATGTTAGATTATTAGTTTCTTTGTCTTGTAATAATTTCACATGTTCATTTTATTTTAGAAAAACAAGAAGAATGATTTTTTTTATTTAGTTAAAATTTAAATTTATAAAATTAAGATTACTGTAAAATATTTTAAAAATCGAATTAGAAGAAGAACTAATAAGGAAAGAAGTTTAAGGCTTAAAATGTTCAACTAATATTATATCATTATAAAATGAGCTAAAAATTAAATAAAATTAAATAATTTAAAATATAACCTGTTCAAGAGTTAATAAAATTAAAAATTTAAAATATGATTAAAAGATATTATATTTACCTATAAATTTTTTTAGTTTAGTTGAAAAAAGTATTAAATAAAAACTAATTGATTTATTTTAATTTATAAGAATTTATTAATTTATAAAAATTATTGAATTAATTAATAAATTGATAGGTTTTAATAACAAGAGTTATGTAAATAGAACTAAAAACTTGAAAATTAAATTAAAAAATCAGATAATTCAAAATTTTTATGATTGGATCGATCGAATTTTTTAATCATTAGCAAAAGATTAGTTGACCAAGAAAGATCAACATTGAATTCTAAAAACACTATAAGAAGAATTTAATTATTTGGTAACCAATATATACACTCACACAAAATTAGTATGTCAAACTTGATCTAAAACTAGAAAATTTTGCCTTTATTGTACTAATTACAGGTTTGTGGGACTTTTAGGTGTCAATGTTTGACTTAAACCCAACTAGTTGATGGCCTTATCCTCTCAAATGTTAGGTCCTTGTCATTCTAATTGCTTTCATGGTATGGTAAGACCCCTTTCTACAAGGGGTCAACCTTATCTTAATTTTGGAGTAATGATCCAGAACCATCTTAATTCAGAATGCTTTTGAATTCTAGGACCATGACCATCCTAATTCAAAATGCTTTTGAAGAAGACAAATGGTAATGGTTGTGATAGGTTAAGGGGCATCAAATTCAATAAAAAAAATTTATTTTATGCAGTGAAAAATAGAGTCTTATAATTTGTTTCTTTTTAACATAATAAAATAGAAAAGAATCAAAAGGTAAAACAAATAAGATTTAATAATATTAAAAAATTTAGTCAAAAGATTAATCATTTAGCCTTTTTTTTTGGGTCATGCAATTGATCAAAGTTTGGCTCTAAAATTAGTCATAGCTATTCCTTTTACTTTCGAATTGTTTAAAATTTATTCCATTCCTTTTTTAAAAAAAAGAAGAGATTTTTTTTGTGTTTTTTGATTATTCATTTTCTTTCTATCACATCGTTTACCACTTCTAAAATTTTAATAAAAATCAAAAATTGTCAACTCTATTTTTGTAAGGTATGTATTGTGCTATAGTTTTTTTTTTCCATTCAATTTCTTTTCTTGTACTGCTCATAGCAATGTTACGAATATGGTATCAGATTTGGTACCAAATTAGATTCTGATATAATACTGTATCGGTACCAGTCAATATCGGATACCGTTTCGAATAATTTTTAAATTTATGAAATAGTCCCTGAATTTTTTTAGAAATTGCAAAATAGTCTGTTGTCATATTGTACAATTGTACTGTATATTTTTAACCCTATCTCAAAAAATCAAAATAATAAATAATAATCACAATTAATATGAAATAACAATAATTTTCAGATATTTCACATATAAATAATAACCACAATTTATATGAAAAAGACAATCATTATCATACAAATATAAAATTAAGAATAAAATAAAGTATTTAAAATATTACAATTACAATTTTCATTATATAATAAATAATAATTACATAAAACTAAGTCCCTATATTTTTCAAAATTTTTGGTACTGATCGATATATGGCCAGTATTATAACCGGTACCAGATGAAATAGGTCGGTATTGACCGATATTTATTCTTGGTACATAAATACCCCGATTTCGTACCGGTATCCGGCCAGTATGATACAAAATTCAAAATGTTGGCTCATATAAATAATTGGGCTCCCGGGCCCATAAAATCTTTATTGACTTGATTCGGTGAAGCTACTGAAGATGTAAACTAAAAAGACAGAGTTGATTGGCCTAAAGAGATGATCGAAGGAGAGTGAGTTGTTGGACTCAATGATGCGGCAACATTCACTTCAGTTCAGATTTGTACCCAATTCTTTCATTCCCAGAATGCCTTTATCAATCAAACTTTCTCTCTTTTACCAAAATTATTTGTGTGGTCATAAAAGAAGTAAAAGAAAAGAAAAGAAAGAAGAAAGTAGTGTAGGAACGATTATCTTAAGAAATAATTTGTAATACATTTTGAAATTCTTACTATCTTCCTTGTTTTATTAGCTTAATATTTTTTGTTTATCCATAGTTTTGTTATTATCTCTTATTAACTAAAAGTTCTTAAGCTTGATACTTTATGACGTTGAAATTCTTGTTCGAGCTTGTTTTGTCCTTTAAAGAGCTTGTGAAGAAAATAAAGAGACAAGAGTGGTTTATCATTTTTTAGAGTAAACACATGAGAGAGTGTATAAGAAAGTTCTTTTCACTGACCTTTCTTGCGGCTTTTATATATGTTTACGAAAGGATTTTCACACTAAAAGAGGAGAAAGATAACTCATATTTTATGTCGACCATAAAACAATAGTTTGAGAGGATGAATATGATATATGTTAAGATTAAGGATGTGATGGGGAGGAAATAGAATAAATTGTTGAATTACAAGGGAGATGACATTGTGGGAACTTTTCCTCTTCTTGTGTCATAAATGGTTCAAATGTTATGTAAGATAATGGGTATGAATTTCTGGTTTATGGTACCTGATATTGTGCTTGATGGAAGCACATTTGTATAGGTTGTTTTCTTAAATTTTGGGTCTTAAGCTTCTTTTCTCTTATGAAAGACATACACCATTGTATTGGGGATTTGATAGCTTAGAATAATTCTAAAACACAGCTCTTCAAACGCCAACAAAATGGTAGGAGGTATTTCATTTTTCTTCCGCATTTATTATTATATGATATTCTAATGCATGTTATTGTTGAATATATGTATGCTTACATTTGGTATTATAGCCTTGTGAACCTTTGCCTTGTTGAAGTTGTTGAGAGAATGTCCAAATTCTGGAAAATTTTTTAGATTCGATAACTTTCAATTTAGTGTTATTTTTGGATGTTTTTCTTTAGATTAAAGGTAGAAATCTTCTATTAAGTGTTTTAGAAGTGTTTCTACATTTAGAAATCCATTTTTGTGGTGTTTTTTGTCTGGTTTTATGGAGAATTTGATGGGTCGTGACTTAAGTTGGTTTGACCTGACTGAAGGTTGAAAAAGACCCATACGGATTAAACTATGTCATTTTGTATGTATTTTGAAATCAAAATCAAATGTTGGACCGCGTCGTTTTATCTGTTGGTGTTGAATGCATCTTTTTATATGATTTTAGCTATACTCTGCATTTTGTTAACAATCAGATATGTTTTTAGCTATGCTATTAAAAACAAGAGATGCTGTGGCTAGGGCTGGGGCTGGGGCTGGGGCTCGGACCACCACTGGTGAGCCTTAACAATCTGAACTGATGGCTTATGTTTATATATATTATACAAATATATTATATTTGAATAATTGTTAATCATGTAGCAGATTATTACGTGGTTATTATATCTATTTTTTGTGCCTTGTGAATAATATCACGGATAAAATATTTTATTGATTAATTATTAGGACTTAGTTACAACAACCCTAATTATATATATATGTAATTAATCACATAAAGTTTAGAGACTTTTAACTTTAATTAATTATTTTAGTATAATAATTTTACCCACAGGAATTTTATTATATTTGAATAATTAATAAGGATGAAATACTAAATTATTTTTCTAATTTACCCACAGGTATTAGAAATTGGTGTATAATTTGATGGTTTATCATATAGTTTAACATAAATCTGTTTGAATTAAAAGTTTAGCTCACAGGCAATTTTTATGTCATTTGATTTATGTCTTTTAAGATATGTTTTACATTGGTAATAAATGTATATAGTTTGTTAGACTCAATTTATTGATAAGTAGCATGTATGTTTAATTTATGCAGCTATTCAAGCTATTAGTTTCTCTGATACAAGTTATGAAATTCCCTAATTAAGGGGTGAAAACCATAAGATTTGAAAGGAGGTAATTCTTCTTCATCTGGGATAGATGGACATTGATTACACTATCCGGAAGGACAAACTACCTAAGGTAATGGAGGCCAGCACTACAGCTGAAATTGTGCTTTATGAACGTTGGGAGCGATCTAATCGCCCAATTGTGATGTTTATTAAAAAAAATTATATTAGCATTCGTGGTTCTGTAGAACAATATGACAATGTTCTTGCTTTACTGAAGGCCGTTGATAAGCAATTTGAAATTTCAGACAAAGCACTTATAAGCACCCTAATTATGAAGTTTTCATCTACAAAACTCACTGGTATTCGAGGTGTGCGTGAGCATATCATGAAGATGAGGGACATTGCGGCTCAGTTAAAGAAACTAGAGGTTGAGATGTCTTATTCTTTCCTTATACATTACATTTTGAACACCCTTCTACCACCATACAGACCGTTTAAAATCTCTTCTAATACACATAAGGATAAGTGGTCAATAAATGAATTAATAACCATATGTGTCCAAGAAGAGGGGAGATTATCGATAAAATAGGGAGAGAGTTTGCAGAGTGCACATATGGTTGTTCAAGGCAAGAAGAAAATCAATTCAACTCAAAGGGAAAAGGTCAAATACCTATCCAAGTTGACATTAAGAAGGAATCCAAGTGCTTCTTTTGTACGAAGAAAGGACACATGAAGAACGATTATGTCAAGCATAAGGAATGGTTTGAAAAGAAAGGTAATCTAATATCCCTAGTTTGTTTTGAAACTAATGTGGTTGAAGTTTGTCATGACACACAGTGGATTGATTCTGGTTGTATAATCCATAGTACAAATGTATAGTGGATTTAAAGTTGCATTATAAATCTGAATTTGTTGGGAATGGTACATTATTTGATGGTCTTTTCTGTTGTAATTTACAAGTTAATACTTGTTATAATGCAATACATGTTTATGCTAGAACAAAATGTTATGTCATGAATGAAAATTCCTCTATAATGTCACATCGAAGATTAAGACATATCTCCATAAAAAAGATTAAAAGATTGGTGATTAATGGAGTATTTAGTACTTTGGATTTTACTAATTTTGACATTTGTATAGACTGCATAAAGGGAAAGCAGACTAACAAATCAAAGAAAGGTGCCAAGAGAAGTTTAGACATATTAGAAATCATACATATAGACATTTTTTGTCCAGATATGGACTCGTATGGTCAAAAATACTTCATCTTATTTATAGATGATTACTGACGATATATGTATCTCTGCTTGCTTCATAACAAAAATGAAGCACAAGATGCTTTTAAAATGTTCAAAGTAGAAGTAGAGAAACAATGCGGTAAGCAAATTTAGATCGTAAGATCTGATAGAGGTGGGAAATATTATGGTGGATATACTGAAGGTAGACAAACACTTGGTCCATTTGTGAGGTATCTTCAAGAAAATCATATAGTGGCTCAACACATTATGCCTGGATCTCTGGACCAGAATGATACGAAAGAAAGAAGACACCAAACATTATTGGATATGGTACGGAGCATGTTGAGCAGCTCCAAACTTCCCAAATCCTTGTGGACTGAAGCTCTTAAGACGACTATGTATATAATAAATCGGGTACCAACTAAGGCTGTTCCAAAGACACCATTTGAGTTATTTAAAGGTTGGAAATTGAGATTGCAACATATATGCGTTTAGGGATGTCCGTCTGAAGTAAGAATTTATAATCCACAAGAGAAGAAATTGGACCCAAGGATCATAAGTGGGTATTTCATTGGATATACCAAACAATCTAAGGGATATAGGTTCTATTGTCCATCATATCACATTGGAATTATGGAATCAAGAAATGCGAAATTTCTTGAGAATGACTTGATTACTGGGAGGGATCAATTTCAAGATTCAGTCTCTGATAATGATCAAATGGATACTCAACCTTCCACCTCAAACAATAAGGTGATTGTCATTCACAACGATCCTCAAGTTCAAATAGACATTGTATAACCAACAATAGCCTACTGTAAACATAAATGACAATAAAGAAATTCCACAAGTTGCTGATAATCTAGTAGATCTAGTTATCTAGGAATTCCCTGAGTCAGCAACCAGTTGAACAACAAACTTTAAAGGAGAATGTTAGTATAAAATTAAGGAGATCTATTAGAAAAAGAAAATTAGCTATTAATAGTGATTATGTTGTATATCTTCAAGAAGCTGACTACAATATAGAAGCCAAAAATGATCTTGAAACCTTTTCATAAGCCATGAGTTGCAATAAATCAAATTTATAATACAATGCTATAAAGGAAGAAATGAATTCTATGAAGAATAACGATGTTTGGGATCTTATTGAGTTGCCTAAAGGAGCAAAACCCATAAGATGCAAATGAGTATTTAAGAAAAAGAAAGACTCATTAGGCGACATTGCGAGATACAAAGTAAGACTTGTTCTTAAAAGATTCACTAGAAAGGAAGGAATCAATTACACAAATACATTTTCTCCTGTGTCAGAAAAGGATTCACTTCGTATAATTTTAGCATTGGTTGCTCATTTTGATTTAGAATTGCATCAAATGGATGTGAAAACAACTTTCTTAAATGGTGACATAGAGGAAAAGGTTTACATGAAACAATCAGAAGGATTTTCCTCTACTAATAGTGAGCATTTGGTTTAAAAGTTTAAAAGAAATATATAAGGATTGAAACAAGTATCCCGCTAGTGGTATTTGAAGTTACATGATATCATTTCATCATTTGGTTTTGAAGAAAATGTTATGGATCAATGTATATACCAAAAGGTTCGTGGGAGTAAAATTTGTTTTCTTGTATTATATGTGGATGGCATATTACTTGCAACCAATGATAGGGGTTTGTTATATGATGTGAAACAATTTCTCTCTAAAAATTTTCAAATGAAAGATATGAGTGATGTGTCTTATGTTGTTGGCATTAAGATACATTGAACAAATTCTATGGTGTTTTCGGTTTGTCGCAAACAACCTATATTAATAAAGTTTTAGAGAGATTTTGGATGAAAGATTGTTCACTTTGTGTAGTACCCATTGTGAAAAGGGATATGTTCAATTTGGATCAATGCCCTAAAAATGATTGAAAGGGAACAAATGGAAAACATTCTATATGCTTCTACAATTAGAAGCTTGACGATGCTCAGGTTTGTATAAGACCTGACATTGAATTTGCTATTGGAATGTTAGGTAGATATCAGAGTAACTTAAGATTAGATCACTGGAGAGTTGCAAAGAAGAGGTACCTTCAAGAGACCAAAGATTACATGCTTATGTACAGATGCACTGCCAATCTGTAGGTAACAGGGTAGTTAGATTTAGATTTTGCTAGGAGTGTTGATTCATGGAAATCAACATCAATTATATCTTCATATTTGTCAATTGAGCCATATCGTGGAGGAGTACCAAGCAGTCTTTAACTGCCACTTTCACTATGGAGGCTAAGTTTGTTTCTTGTTTTGAGGCTACATCACATGGTGTATGGCAAAAGAGTTTCATATATAGGCTTAGACTTGTTGACTCCATTTCTAATCCATTAAAGATATATTGTGACAGTTCAGCTCCTATTTTTCTAGCTAAAAACAATAAGACTGGTAGTCGAAGTAAACACATTGACATTAAGTTTTTATCTATAAGGGAACATGTTAAGGACAAGAAAATGGTCATTGAATACGTTAGCACTGAATTAATGATAGCTAATCCTTTATCAAAAGGTATGCCACCAGTGAAGTTCAAGGATCATGTTGTTAGAATGGGATGGAGTCCTATTGTATAGCTTTCATTATAAGGACAATGTTATTTTCATGAAACTCTTATAATATTTTCTCATATTATGGTGCACATTATTGAAATTTGAGAAAATTGATTATTTTTTACCTGGAATAAACATAAGGTTTATTCATTAAGTAATGTTACCACATTCAATTGATACAATCATAGCATACTGTAATACATGGAAGATAACACTCAACTACTAGAGGACCTATCGTCATGATTCATATATTATAGTTGAATCGGATTAGGATTTGATACCAAGCTAAACATATAGACCAAGTGGGAGAATGAGAGAACTTTTCCTCTTCTTATGTCGGTATGAATTCCTGGTTTTATGGTAAATGATATTGTGCTTGATAGAAGCACATTCGTGTAGGTTGTTTTCTTAGATTTTAGGTCCCTAAGCTTCTTTTCTCTTCTGAAAGATATACACCATTGTATTGGGGATTTGAGAGCTTAGAAGAATTCCAAAGCGCAGCTCTTTAAACACCAACAACATTGGCAGGAACTATTTTGTTTGTCTTCCTCGTTTATTATTATATGATATTCTAATGTATGTTATTGTTGAATATATGTTAGAATATGCTTACAGACATTTCTGAGTTCATAATGAGGGAGGCATACCAAGCATGATCCAACCATTCCAACAGAGGCTGACTAGGAGAATGATACATTAAGTTCTAATGATGTTGCATTCAAGGTTGAAAGGGATAGATTTAAACCTTGAAGAGGGGTTAGATGTGACTAAAAGTAAAGGAGGAAACCCATAGAAGGAGTGAATGGGAATCTTGGTAGCATTATAATGAGTACTCTACCTTCCCTTTAAGGTATGAATGATCTTGGAACTTATTTAGAGTGAAAGAAAGATAGATTTGATCTTTGATTGCCATCATTATTCTAAGGAGAAGAAGGTAAAACTGGTGAGATTTTGTTAATGACTAGTTCGCTACCTAATTTATTTGATGATGACTTACAATAAGGTTTTGTCAGTCCCAGCCTTGGGCCGGGGCAGGTGGGACACCTGCCCAGGGCCCACCTTCACTAGGGGCCTGCAAAAAAATATTAAATCCTAAAAATTTTGTATGTTCTGTTTCTCAAAATACTAGCTTACCGTTTACCCTCTCTCTTATATGGGCCTCACGTTAACATTTATTTCTCTTTTACTGTAGGCTCCACTCTCAACTGTCATTCCATTGTTTTACTGATTTTCATCAAAGGTTATTAATTCTCAGTTAATAGTTGTTAGATAAAATTTTTAGCTTATCTCTTACCGTGTTTAAAAAGTTAATGTTAAATTCCTGTGATTATAAATTCTTTTCAAACATTTAGGTGTATTTTTTCTACTCAAAATTTTTTATTTCTATCAACATATAAATTTAAAATACTCAACTCAAAATTTTGCAGCAAAAGAATTTCATGATTTTGACTTCTAAGTTTTGAGTGATAATTAAAGGTAAAGTTTATAATTTTTATTTATTTTTAGCTTATTAAATATTTGAATATCTGAGTGATAACTCATTGCAACACTTGTGGTTCATTTACTTGCAGGCTTTTTTATTATAAATCCCTAAATTTATTATATTTTGAAAAATATTTATTTGTATATTATTACTTAAGAGTCACAAAATATATTCTTTTTAATTTATTTATATTTATTTAAACTAACATAATATTAAATTTATTTCAAATTTTAATAAAATATAATAAAAATTATTTAACAATTAAATAATACCATAAATAGTTGATATGATATACTACATTTACCATTATATTAATTCCCACAAACGAAAATTTTTATTACCTAAAATTTAATAAAATTATTTGATAATTAAATAATACCGTAAATAGTTGATATGATATACTACGTTTATCTAGTTGCTTGACAAAATAATATGCAATCATTTTCACACTTGTAGAATAGGATAATATTTAGCTTGACAAACTTAGAATAGTTAATAACTTAGAATATAATTTACTATATTTTCTCCTAGGTATGTTAATTTCTTATATTTTTAAAAAGTTAATTTCTTGTATTGAGTCACTTATGTATACATATTAAATTTTAATAATAATAATATACTTTTAAAATTTTCATATTTGTATATTGCCGATTTATTGGGGTCCTTTTTTTCTTTCGCCTAGGGTTTATAAAACGTTAGCAATGGCCATGGGTTTCATATTTAGTGCACATGTTTCAATTTACACAAGTGTCTTAAAAGGGACACCTTGAGGCAGTCATGCAGATGGTACCCTACTTAAAAAGTAACCTTGGATAAGGAATCTTATTATATATTGATAGTGGCTTGAGCCTATATGCTTGTTACGATTTTGTTTGAACGAGCTACTTAATCATATAGTGATTAGTAACGAAAAATTTTAGTATGCTAGGGCAATCACATTTACACCAGAAGATGAGAGAGCACGATATCTTGATTTTTAGTAGAGTCATAATATCATGTGATGACAGAAACTGCTAATGAGGTGATTTGGTTAAAGTCTTTATTGTGATTCTTGATGATGGTTTACGATATACCAATGAAGTTATATTATGACATTTTGTCTACTATCCATATACCAGTGAATCTCGTGTTACATGAATGAACTAAATACATCAAAATTGATTGTCATTATAATGTCGAGCAACTATAGGTTAAGAATAATTTTATGATCCATTTGCGATCACTGTTTCGACTGATGGACATTTTCCTTCTTGCACACTTTATCCTTACCACTTCGTGTAATATTTAAACAAACACAGCATCAAGCATGCATCTCATACAACAACATTTACGTGAGACACGTGCATATTAACCATATATATATATATATACATCAACGGAAGCACAACCAAATAAAGTACCTCCAGTCATTGCTCCACCGATGATCCTCTTACGTCTTTGTGTTTGAATCTTCTAGCCTCTCTTCTCACTATGCGATGTTGTCTCTTGTTTTATGAAAAGGAGGATAGGGACCCAAACTTATAAAAACCACTTCATCTCATCTGCCCATCATAGAGGAGGAAGCAAGGAAGTATGAGCGATAACGTGTGCTTGGTAAAAGGGTTAATGCATTAATTGGACCATAATCTTGATAGTAGGAATAGTAGGAAGGTACACAAATCATACATTCTCCCATTTGATCCAATTAACCCAACACCAAACATAACAAGAAACCAAATACATGAACTATGTCGATAGGTCCTCTTATAGTGAGTATTATCTTCTATGTATTACATATGTAAAATTTCTCATTACTCGCCCTTAAACTTAATGAATAAACCATACGTTTATTTTAGGTCCAAATTAGTAGGTGACATTTCTCAAAACAATCAAATATACATGTGTGCACAAAACCATATGAGAAAACTTCAAATTAAATTAAATAAGAGTTCCCTTGAAGCAACAAATGTACAACAAAAATCAAATTATAGAACCAAGTCCCATTTGCACTACGTGATCCTTAAACTGCTCAGTTGGTATGCCTTTAGTGAAAGGATTCGCAATCATCAAATCAATGCTAATGTTCCTTTCCTTAACACGTTCCCTTATGGCTAAATACTTAATGTCGATATGCTTGCTTCGACTTCCACTCTTATTATTTTTAGTCATAAAGACTGCAGCTCCGTTGTCCCAGTACAACCTTAATGGCTTAGAAATTGAATCAATGACTCTAAGCCCAGATATGAAACTCTTTAATAATACACTATGCGAGGTGGCCTCAAAATATGATATGAACTCAGTCTCTATAGTGGAAGTAACAATCAGGGTCTTCGTGGCACTTCTCCAAGATATAGCTCCACTAGCCAGCATCAAAATTTAACCAGATGTTGATTTCCTTGAATAATGTAGCTAACAAGGTCTAAATCGGAGTATTCAGCAACTTCCAGGCTCTTAGTTCACCTATACATAAACATGTAGTCTTTTTTGCCCTGAAGATATCTCATAACTTTCTTTGCAACTTTCCAGTGGTCAACACCTGGATTACTCTAATATCTACCTAATATTCCAACAGCATATGCGATGTCAGGTCTGATACAAACCTGAGCATACATAAGGCTTCCAATAGCTAAAGCATATGGAATGTTCTTCATGTGTTTCCATTCAAAATCATTCTTCGGGCATTGATTCAAATTGAATCTATAACCCTTCACTATGGGTGCTACATTTGGTACATAATCTTTCATCCAAAATCTCTCTAAAACTTTGTTGATATAAGTCTCTTGAGACAAACTCAAAATGCCTCGAGATCTTTCTCTATAGATCTTGATGCCAATGACATAAGATGTCTTACCCATATCTTTCATATCAAAATTCTTTGAAAGAAATTGTTTAACCTCATATAGCAAACCCTTATCATTAGTCGCAAGTAAAATGTCATCCACGTATAACACAAGAAAACAAGTCTTATTCCCATTAACCTTCTGGTATAAACATTGGTCCATTATATTCTCTTCAAAACTGAATAAAGTGATAACGTTATGGAATTTTAAATACCACTGTTAGGAGGCTTTTTTAATCTATATATGGATTTATTAAACTTGTAGACTAAATACTCACCATCACTATAGGAGAATCCTTCAGGCTGTTTCATGTAAAACTCTTCCTCTAGTTCACCATTGAGAAACGTCCTTTTCACATCCATTTGATGTAACTCAAGATCAAAATGAGCTACCAATGCCATGATTACGTGAAGAGAATCTTCCTTAGATACAGGAGAAAATGTCTCCGTGTAGTTGATTCCTTCCCTTTAAGTGAACCCTTTAGCAACAAGTCTTGCCTTATGTCTCTCAATGTTGCCTCATGAGTCTTTCTTTGTCTTAAATACCCATTTACATCCAAATGGATTTCACACCATTGGGCAACTCAACGAGATCCCAGACTTAGTTAGACGCCATGGAATCCAACTCATCTTTCATAGCATTCTACCACAGGTTCGATTCCTTAGAACTAATGGCCTGTGAAAATGTTTCAGGATCATTTTCGACTCCAATGTTATAATATGAATCTTGTAGATACACTATATAATTACTAGGTAATGCTGACCTTCTATCCCTAGTAGATCTCCTCAATGTTGTATCATCATCCTCACGAAGAACCTATTGCTCAACCTGTTGTTCAACTAGTTGCTCAATAATTTCTGATTGTTCCTCATTTACAACTTGATCTACTGGATTAGCATTAGTAGCTTGTGGAACTTTAGTACCTGGTAATCCAACACCTGTTTCAACTTAAGGGGTGTGTATGACAATCAATCTATCACTTGAATCAGAGGGTTGAGCTTCATTACGATCCCTTTCAAAAACTATGTCTTGAAAATGACCACTCCCACTGATCAAGTCATTCTCAAGAAATTTTGCATTTCTTGATTCCACAATTCTAGTGCTGTGAGATGGACAATAGAATCTATACTTCTTAGGCCTTTCAGCATATCCAATGAAATACCCACTAATGGTCCTAGGGTCTAGCTTTTTCTCTTGTGGGTTGTAAATTCTCACTTTAGACTGGCATCTCTAAACGAATATAGCCTCAAACTTGGTTTCCAACCTTTAAATAACTCAAAAGGTCTCTTTGAGACAACCTTGGTTGGAACTCGATTTAATATATACATAACCGTCTTTAGAGCTTCAGTCGACTGAAATTGAATAAGTTTGATATTACTCCTCATACTTCTCACCATGTCCATTAAGGTTCAGTTTCTTCTTTCTGCCACACCATTCTGATCTGGAGAACCAGGCATGGTGTATTGGGCAACAATCCTATGGTCCTGAAGAAACTTCGCAAAAAGACCAGGTGCTTGTCCGCTTTCAGTGTACATACCATAGTACTCTCCACCTCTATCTGATCTCATGATTTTAAACAATTTTTCACATTGCTTCTCCACTTCAGCCTTAAACATCTTAAAGGCATCTAAAGCTTCATCCTTATAATGAAGTAAGTAGAGATACATATATCACGAATAATCATCTATGAAGGTGATAAAGTATTTCAAACTTTTTGCGTCCATATCTGGACAAAAAATATCTGTATGCATGATTTGTAATAAGTTTGTACTCCTCTTTACACCCCTTTTAGACTTATTAGTTTGCTCACCCTTAATGCAATCTACGCAAGTCTCAAAGTTAGTAAAATCCAAAGTACTAAGTACCCCTTCATTTATTAATCTCTTAATTCTCTCAATGGAAATGTGTTTTAATCTACGGTGCCATAACATAGAGGATTCTTCATTCACAACACATCATTTCAATCCAACAGTGACCTGCATCGAATTATAAGCATCATCATTTTGTAACTGAATGGAATAAAGACCATCAGAAAATGTACCATAACCAATAACTTTAGATAAATTACATAAACTGAAACCAAAATCTGAAAAGTTAAAGAAAAAACCGAAATGTACAAGTTTTGATGCAGAAATCAAATTTCTAGAGAAATTTGGAACATAAAAGGTCTTTTCCAAACACAAAATAAAGCCACTACTCAAAACTAAACTACAAGTGCCAATGGCTTCCACATATGAACTCGTCTTGCTTCCTGAATAGATGAATTGTTCACTTCCTACTGGCTTCTTTAGGTTTTGCATACTCTGCAAGGTATTTGAAACATGAATTGTAGAACCAGAATCAATCCACCATATGTTACGATTAACATTAACCATATTAGATTCATAACAAACAAATGAAATTTGATTACCTTTCTTCTCGAACCAGTTCTTGAATTTAGCGCAGTCTTTCTCCATATGTTCCTTCTTTTTGTAGAAGAAACACCTAGACGATTTCTTTATATCGGGCTGAGGAGACATTTTGCCCTTTCCCTTGTTTTTGACATTATCTTGTCTCTTCTTTCCTGAAATGGTCAAATTCCTTTCACCTTCTTCCATCAACAACCTTTCTTCTTCTTGCACACAGTTGGTCAACAGTTCATTGATTGAGCACTTGTCATTATGTGTGCTATAAGAGATTTTGAAAGGACCGTATTGTTGGGGTAGAGTGCACAGAATGTAATGCACTAGGAAAGATTCTGATATAGTATCCTCCAACGCTTTCAACTGAGCTACTATGTCCCCCATATACATGATATGATCACATACGCCCTTTATCCTAATGAGCCTCGAGGATGACAACTAAATAATCAAAGCGTTGGCAAGGTCCTTATCAGATGTAAAGAATTGCTCATCAATGGCCTTCAATAGATCTCTGACATTACTATACTATTTGACAGAACTACGAATACTAGCAAATATCTTGGTCTTTATGAACATCATGGAGAGGCGGTTGGTTCTTTCCTATTTTTCATAAAGAGCAACAACGTCTGGAATGCTGGTCTCAATCATACTCGGTGTGTTAGATCCTGATTTTTATGATTTTTATATTTCATTTTTTATTAAATTATTAAGCATGAAAATAAATTAGAATTTATGAATTAGAAATTTTTGGAGTTTCATATGGTATATTACGAATTTTATATGGTGGTATGAATTAAAAAGAAAGAATTAAAAATAAAGTAAAGAAGGAACTAAAGTAATCGCATATGCATCCAGACAATTAAAACCCTATTAAATGAACTATCCTACACATGACTTGGAATTGGCTGTTATAGTCTTTGCATTGAAAATATGGAGACGTTATTTATATGGAGTCACCACCAGAGTCTTTACAGATCATAAGAGTTTTAAGTATTTGATGAGCCAAAAAGAGTTGAATTTGAGACAAAGAAGGTGGTTAGAATTATTAAAAGACTATGACTTGATGATCGACTACCACCCGGGGAAAGCAAATGTAGTAGCGGATGCACTGAGTAGGAAATCTACTATGGCTCATCTGAAGATTACATATTTACCTTTGTTGATGGAGTTGGTCAAGCTTAAGGTGAAGTTGAGACAAGGTAAATTCGGTGGTATATTGGCTAATTTTATAGTAAGGCCGGTATTGAAGGAAAAGATTAAAGAATTATATGAATGAGATGAATACTTAAGTAGTCTCAGAGAAGAAATTAAAAATGGTAAGACTTCGAAAATCAAAGTGAGAGAAGATGAACTGATGGTGGTAGGTAATAGATTATGCATTCAGATATGCAAGAGTTAAAGGATGAAATTTTGGATGAGGCATACAATGCTTCATATGCAATGCATCCGGGAAGCACAAGGATGTAAATAGATTTATAAGAACATTTTTGGTGGCGAGGAATGAAGAAAGATGTTGTCAAATATGTTGGGAAGTGCTCGGTATGTGAACAAGTCAAAGCGAAACATCAAGCACCTGCTGGTAAGCTTAAGCCCTTGTTTATTCCTGAATGGAAATGAGAAAAGATTACAATAGACTTCTTAATGGGATTACCAAGGACTAGTAGGAAGCATGATGCAGTATGAGTGATCGTGGATAGACTAACCAAGTCGGCACACTTCTTGCCTATTAGACAGACAGATTCCTTGAATGTTTTGGCCAAGAAATACATAGACGAAATAATCAGACTTCATGAGATTCCAAGTTCTATAGTTTCTGATAGAGATCCCAGATTCACCTCGAGATTTTGGGAAAGTTTGCAAGAAGCTTTAAGAACCAAATTGCATTTTAATACCGCTTTTCATCCACAGACGGATGGACAATCCGAGAGGATGATAAGGACATTGGAGGCAATGTTAAGAGCTTGTCTAATGGACTTCAAAGGGTCATAGGATGCGCACCTATCTTTGATTAAGTTTGCTTATAATAATTCTTATCATTCCGAAATTCAAATGGCACCTTATGAAGCTTTGTATGGTAGGAGGTGTAGAACTCCTATTTGTTGGGACGAGGAAGGTGAAAGGA
>JAOSBN010000177.1:5300854-5342650 GCA_027563595.1 Erythroxylum suave
TGACATCTAAGAAAGATATATATATATATATATATATATATATATATATATATATATATATATGTTAAAGTGATTTATTAAGGTTAAAGGCTTTAGGCTATATGACATCTAATAAAGTATGAGCTTTAATGTGTAGAGACCACCCAATCGTCTGATTTCAATTTTATGATGGGCTGTAATAGAAATAAGAAAAATTATGTTAAGAATTAGGGTTATGGTCCCCAAGTCATACGTACGATTATCTTTTCTAATATCTCATCAGATATAGTCTGATTTCTATTTTATGATGGGCCAAAATAGAAATAAGACAAATTATATAAAAAATTAGGTTATGGTCCCCAATTCAAATGTACAATTATCTTTTCTGATATACCATCAGTTAAAAAAGTGACAGTTCTTAAGAGAAAACAGACATACGTATTGACTTGAAAGACTAATAACCACAAGACTTAAGAATCACGTTGTTCTTATGGATTCAGTTACATGTCCACAATGGATCTAAGTATTCTTAGTCATTTAACATGATTGTATATATGATTGGTGATTGTTTTTCACCATAAGGAATTTTTCAAATCTATCAGTTTGTACCTATATTTTAAAAACTAGACCAAACATCGAACTAGACAAAGGAAAGGTTTAAGGTTTAAGGTTTAAAGGTTCAATCAGTATTAAACCCCTATAAAATCAATATAGAATCAATGAGAAGTAAAACTTATAATTTAAAAGAGTAATTAAAAATAAAATATTTTATTGAAAGAAAAAATATACTAATGTCTATTAATATGTAATGAACTAATAATAAATTAAATCTAATAATTCAAACTAAAATTGAGTCTAATATAAAAATTAAAATAACAATAAAACTTAAAATTTTATTTCTGAAGGAGCTTGTGTCTCATCATGGTTAAAATTTTTAAATTCTTCAACGCTTCTTTAAATATACTTCTTTAAATTTTAAATATCTCTTTAATACATTCTTAAATTAATGAAAACAAAATTACTTAGCTATACTAAATTACTAATTAATTTACTCAAGAAGGGTTATATGTAAAGTAAAAATTGGTTAAAGGCTTATGCATATCACAAATAAACAACATATTATCAGAAGCCAATACAAAATGAAACTGATCAGAAATTGCCATAGAAAAAGTGATTAACTCTTCCTTTTCACATATTATCAAAAGCCAATACAAAATGAAACTGATCAGAAATTGCCATAGAAAAAGTGATTAACTCTTCCTTTTCAGTTAGAGCATACACACCAAACATATCAATATTTGCTAGACATGTCAAATTAGACTCATCATATCCACAATAACCAGAAAAACCATATCAAAAGTGCAATAAAAAAGTCTTGGGATGCCAACTGACCTCACAACCCAACCATTTACAATCACTTGAATTTGCATAGCTTCCTTGAGATACTTTCAACTTAGTTCCTATAAACAGGTGTTATAACTCTTAGATTCCAAATCAAATAATTACAATCCACTATTCTCCATCAAAGCCAAACTCTCTTCAGGTAATAAGGACTCCAACAAGCACTCAAAGTTGAACAACTCTTAAAACTCTTGCAACCCGTACACCAAGCATAAGCACTTCATCAACCCCACTGACTTTAACATAGAAACAATGTATAGAATGCTAGGAATAAACCAACAAATACCCAAGCAAAAATCCTTAGATTGATAAAGATTTTCACTATTGTTTCACTCAAACTCTTTTTGGTTGTAAAACTACCATCGTCATGATCCTTCGTAGCAACCAAGTTCTTATCTTTAAATGAAACCATTAAGAACCCAACTTGCTTGTTATTTTTTCCTGTTGGAAAGAACACAATAACAGAATTCCAATTTGGGTATTGAAGGAGTTGCAGGCGATTGTGGTAAAACATCAAAGTTGCATTGTTAAGTTGTTGGGAGCTAAGTAATGAATCATTTGAAAAGGAAACAAAGGGGAATGGGAGAATATGAACTAGAGAGGAACCAAGAGAGACAAAAGTGGGGAGGAGGATTAAAGAGAAGATGTAATTATTAAAGAGAAGATGCAATTAAAAATGATATTCACCTTCAATCGTACATGACCAATAATATTCGCCTTTAACATTTGGTCTTGAAATCAATGTTGGGAGTGACAAGAAATGCCAGTTTTTGTATATTTTGTAGGTTTATCAAATGAAGTTTAGTTTTATCTATTCAACTCAACATGCCATACAAAAGGTACCACTACGTTTAGTGCCTATCAAGTGTAATTTAATAATATATACTAAATAAAAAATAAACAAAAATAAAATATTCCCAATTATCATTATATATAAAAAGATCTATATTTGACAGTACAATTTCTATAGTAATTATAAATAAAAAAATAATTTCATATACATTATAAAATGAACAATATCGAATGTTATACAATGGTATTAACTGTTACACATAATTCCTTATCAATAATTAAGATAAATATTATTTATCAATATTCAAGGTAAGTACTAGTTAATTTATCACATTCAATAAATTTGTATATACCTAATCTGAATATAGATGATATGTTTTAAGCATCAAGACAGTGTATCTATCATTCTTGTCTTGACTCATTCGATCAAATGAGAATTTTCATAGACATACAAGTAATGTTCCAAATGAATATTTTATATCGGGTTAGTTCAGTGAACTTGTGTTTTAACAAGCACACACATGTTTGTTTAAATATCTGTATACTTTAACCTATGAGATCAATTCCTTCCTTCATAAGAAAAAGCATAATGTGTGCAAGTCTTTTTACGTTTTATTAATGTTCCATCTTAATAGAATAATGACTAGGAATAATTTAGGGATATATATATAAATGTAATATGAATATAATAATTCTAATCTCATTTTAATTTCATTTTCAATGTATAATTATCTCATGAACTTTATCATATACATCGAAACATGTATAAGATAAAGAATATCTTTAAATTTTTTTATCGCTAAACTATAAACGATCAACTGGTTGTATTTTTGAACACCTAGGATTTTGCCCAAAGTATTTTAAATGTTTTAAGTGTTTCATATAAATAAATATTCTCATCTTTTCAAAAACAGTTTGCAAGAGTTGTTGATATTCCTCTATCATGGAAACATGAACATTTTGACCAAATGAGAAGACCTTGTAATTTAGATTCTAGAATTCCACCATGGTACTTATGAATATCCATCACACATCAATTTGTAATAGACCATGTACCTATTCAAATTCCTTGAGGAAACAACTTCAGTCTTGCTCTAACAATTTGTTATAGCAACCTATTAAATCTAGGATAGTTGATTTTTTATTTTCACTATTTTTGGCAAACTTTAATCCTTAAGTTTCTTCAAACTCCTTAATGTTAGCTCAAGGTTTTTCATTTAACAATTTTGATGATAACTTTATAATATTTCAAAATTCAAATTGCATTTATTTCCTTATATAGACAACGATATAATTCTTAAAAGGAAATTATGAACTTACGTAATTAGAAATGGTTCTATGACATCCGGAAGGATCTTACTAATTTTAATAATTAGCTTCGAAAGCCTTCACAGAACGTTTATCTTAATGTTTGAATATTGAAGATTTCGGCAGGGATGATATCGAAGATTTGAGGAAAGATGATATTGAAGATTAAGCAATGGTTATTTGAAGAAAATGTCTACTTAAAAAAAGAGTCACTACTTTTACGAAACACACAGACTTGTAAATACCTGAGCATCATTAATATTCTTAAAAGTTATACTAAACTCTTTGTGCCTTAGAAAGTGAAATCATTATATTGAGAGAGACTATCAAATCCTTTATATATTTCTTATTGAGAGCTTATACAAATTTGTTAAAAACTATGAGTGCGGAAGGTTGAAGAACCTTAAAAAATATGTACTTATGAGCTTGGAGAGGCTCATCAAATTTACTACTTATATTTTATAGTGAAATAATCAAGTTGGATACTTGGGGATTGGATACTTGGGGATTGGACTTAGGTTTTGTTATTAGTTAAACCAGTATAAATCGACTATGTCATTCTTTCTCTCTTCCTAGCTTTTAAATTTATGCATTATAAGTTTGTGTTTTCAAGAGGCTCCTTTAGTTTTATAATAGGCTCTTTCAGTTTTTATATTGCAAGAGGTTCCTTTCGTTTTTTAAACAATTAACAAGCTCCTTTCATTTTGAATGATAGCAGGCTCCTATCGATTAATAGGCTTATTTCTTTTTCAGCGCTAGCAGACTCCTATCAATTAAATATGCTCCTTTTGTTTTGAGCATTAGCAAGTTCCTTTCGATTAACAGACTCCTTTCTTTTTCAACATTAACATGCTCCTTTCAATTAACAGGCTCCTTTCATTTTCAACATTAACAGGATCCTTTTGAAAGTTTATAGGACCTTTCAATTTATAAATTTATTTTTGTTTAGCAGGATCTTATCAATTTGGAAGTATCTTGAAATTTTTTTACATGCAATTCACCCTCCTCTTGCTTATGTTTTCATTATCATTTGGTATCAGAGCGAGGTTTCACCTTTATTGTATTTTACAGCACATGATAGATCATGACAAACAATTTGAGAATCCTTGAAGGACAATCCATCTCAAAGCCTCCTTACTATCAATGGAAACAACTATTCTTATTAGAAAGAAAGAATGGTCATTTGTCTTTA
The DNA here is from genome assembly GCA_027563595.1 of Erythroxylum suave. Taxonomy (NCBI): domain Eukaryota; kingdom Viridiplantae; phylum Streptophyta; class Magnoliopsida; order Malpighiales; family Erythroxylaceae; genus Erythroxylum; species Erythroxylum suave. The sequence continues at coordinate 5,305,527 of JAOSBN010000177.1, forward strand.
ATCTGTAGATATTGAAATCTAGCAAGCTATCAAGGTTGGAGCGACACCTCCTGCAACTAATTATGTAAAAGTGTGGACTAATGCTCTTAGAAGAAATGCATAGCTGAATGCCAAAACAAGACATCACTTGTACACTATCTCTAGAAAAGTATAAAAAGATATCTTACTGTTCTACAGCGAAGGAAGTGTGAGACAAACTTCAAGTCAACTTTGAATAAACGAATGAGTTAAAGAAACATAGAATAAGTCTTTTAGAGTACAAAAAGATATCTTACTGTTCTACAGCAAAGGAAGCGACAAACTTCAAGTCAACTTTGAATAAACGAATGAGTTAAACAAACATAGAATAAGTCTTTTAGTGCATCAATATGAAACTATTTGCATGAAGTAGAGAGAAACAATAGATGAATTCTTTAGACGTTTCAAAAATGACATCACTGCCTTAAGGAACTTGGGCAAGATATATTCCAACGATGAGCTAGTAACGAAGATTCTAAGATCACTACCAAAGGAATGGAGACCTAAAGTGACAACTTTAGAAACTGCAAATGATCTTAACACTATCTCAGTTGACTAGTTAAGAGGAAACTTAATGATCTATAAAGCCGAGCTTAGGTTAGATGAAGGATCCTCATACAAAAGAGGAATAACACTAAAAGAAGCTGATGAATTAAATCCATCAAACATAGATGAAAGCGACACTAAGTTACAAAAAGATGGAGATGATGAATTCAATTTCATGGCTAGAAAATATGCCCACTTAAACGAAAAGAAGCTAATGAAGAAAAGAGAAGAAAATAAGAAAATTGGAAATAAAGGGTTCATACTGAAAGGAAGTAGCAATAATAGCAATACATAAAACAATCAAATCATATGTTATCACTGAAAGAAGCCTGGACACATAAGACTATAATGTCCTCTTCTTTAAAAAGACAATACAGAAAAAAACTGAAAAAGCATGCCATGACTCCAGCATAGTCAGATGAGATTTTTGAAAGCTTTGAAGAAAAAGAACATAAGGAAGTCAGCAATGCTTGCTTTATGGCCAAATCAGGAGAAGATGAGTTATATTACTATGACTCTGATATTAAATATATGATCAGTATAAAAAATTAACAATATAGTATTTTAAAAAGTTTGAGAAGTCCAAAAATAATGATGAATCTTTAGCAAATAAAATTAAATTATTAGAATCTGAAAATAAAGATTTGATGTCTAAAATTACGTCTGTTGGCAATGATAACAAGCAAGAAGTCTTTGTAAAGAAATCGTTGGAACAAAAGGTATGCTAATTATTTGGTTGAAAATGATTATAATAAGGTAAAATAATTAGAAGAAAAAGTTACTCCTCTAGAACTTGAAAAGTAGAAAATTCCTAAAAAAATTGTTGCCCTTGAAAAGATCTTACTAATTTTGTTAATGGAAGAAATAATCTGGATGCACTACTTGGGAGTGGTAGAGGTGTTTTTGACAAGTCTGGAATATGATATAATGAAAACAACAATATCAAGCCATGCAATAATTTCCTTATTAAATCCTACAATAGCTATAACTAAAACAGCAGGAACTTGACAAATGTAAAAATCACAATAACTATCATTCATCGTTTTGTGCAATTATTATAGTAGACATAATCATATTAGTTACTTTTATTTCTGTGAAAAATGAAGAAACTATCTCAAATGTATGTATGGAGATTGAAAGTTCAAACTACTAATATGAAAGGACCTAGAAAATTTTGGGTACCTAAAATAAGATATACATTCTACAGATATGCTTCAAAATAGAGACAAGAGAAAATCAATGGATAGTTGATAGAAATTTTCTGAGACACATGACAAGTGAAATATCACATTTAAGCTATATTGAAATGAAAGACGGAGGTAATGTTATCTTTGTTGACAAAAATAAGGCAAAAGTCACCAGAATTGGTAAAATTGGTGACTTTAACTCTGCCTCTATTGATAATATTCTTTACGTTGATGGATTGAAACATAACTTGCTAAACGTAAGTCAATTATGTGATAAGGGTTATAGAGTTGCCTTCTATGAATCACATTGTAAAATTATTGATAATCTTAGTGACAATATTATATTTGTTGGTCCTAGAAATCAGAATATATATTATGCTTAATTGGAAGATATATCTTCACAAAAAGTTAAGTGCTTTGTTTCACTAGAAAAGGATTCACTTATCTAGTATAGAAGATTTGGATACACCATGTAACATCCCATTTCCATACAAAGGATTAGAACCCTAGATTTCTGTAATTGAGAAAATAGCAATGAGAGTTTAGAAAAATGCATTTCATGCTTATACATATTGTTAGTATACACACATGTGAATTTGAATTTTTGCACACATGAAAATAATTGTAAATGTACTCTTTTGACATTTTCAGGTATTAATGATTGATTTAATATGATTATGATATGGATAGTGAATATTTTGTCCTGAAAATTGATTTGGGGAATCAAATTATTGATTTAGAATTTTTGGAGAAATTTGAGAATTTTTAGAATTATGAGTAATTTTGGACTAAAAAAATACCAAGTGGCAAAACAATTGATAAATGGTAGTAGAAATAAATATCACTTTTCAAAAATTATACTACCATGAAATACTAACAAACACGTTAAGTTACCTCAAAAACATAATATTTAAGCTCAAAAACTTGTCCTAACCTATAAAACAATTAAAAACACAATTAATTAACAAACTAACACACTTTTAACCTAAACACATACTAATTGATTGAATTAATCATTAAATACATATCAAACTAATCTCTAAAATATGATGCAATTTACACTTATCAACTTGCAAAAATAAAAGGATCATTATCATACCATATCTTACTAATACTGATGCTAGTAATATTCCTATTCAGTTTCATGTCAATAAGATTAAACCATTTGCACTTAAATTGAACAACATTCTTATCCTTGATGTAGTGCAACTCTATTATTTTAGAAATGACACAGTAGAAGTCAATAAAATCGTTTTCATAACATCCTTCAATAACAACCCCACAATTTTAGCTTCTAAGTCAACTATCTCGATCTTGTATGTGAAATCTCACCCCATTAATAATGCAACCTGTATATTTTTTCACACAAATATGAGGCCAACGTGCCAAACTATATAATGTTATTATCTCTTCTTGCACATTACAATTATGTAACCATATCATCCATCTGACAAAATGAAACTAGAAGTTATTATGATAGATAAATTGTCATATGTTCATAATATGTTATCAAGATGTAACTTACTTGATTTCTAAACCATGATACAAACTTCAACTTACGTCTTTCTTCAACATTAATAATCTTTTTTCTGTGAATGGACTCTCTATGCACTCAATTTAAAAAAGTAAATGACAGTAAGGAAATGAGATTCAATGACAAAATTCAATATGACTGTTTAAAGCAAAAGTAATATATGAACTTTATACATATATATATATATGGACTTTCTCGCAATTGTCCAAAATACCGATAGGAAACTTGGAATTGGTCTTTAGTTAACTCCACATATTTACCTATACCAAGTGGCCTTACTTTGTGGGAGAAAATTGACAACCCACCTTCTTCATCAAAATCAAAGTTACTTTTTGGTTTATTAAATCTTGTATCTAGATCACTTAAGTACATTGGACAAAATGTTAAGCATTCATTTGCTATTTAAGCCTCTAAAATAGACCCTTCAAGTCGAGTTCTATTGTGTACACAATGTTTAATAGAGCATAAAAACCTAAACAAAATATAAATTATTAGGAATTGTTACTAACAAATAACTTTGAAAAAAAGTAAAAGTTAATATGAATTACCTTTCAGTCGAGAACATCCATCAAAATTAAACTGGTCCACAAACTTTTGCTTTTAGAGTAAGCGTGTTAGACCCCAAATTTTTTTCTTAGAATTTAATCAATTTATTTATCAAGCATGAATAGAAATTAGAATTATTAAATTAGAATCTATTGGAGTTTAGTTATGAATATATTTTATTTACATGTGTTTGCATGTATTAAATAGAAATGTTAGGATTAAATTAGTGTGTAATAGTTATAAGAGAATAAAAGAGCAAGTAGATATTAAATCAAATGTGGAAGGGTAAATTTAGAAAGACTAAAAGTTGTCTTAAGTAAATATGAAAAGAAATAAGAAAGAAAGAAAAAACGTGTTAGAGAAGTTAGGAAGAAAGAATGAAAAGTGTAGAAGGAACAAGAAGAAGAGAAGGAGAAAACGAATTTGAGAAAAAGAAGGAAGGAAAGAAAATGGAGAAAGAAGAAGAAGGAAGAGGATTCAGCTGAGCCTTAGGTAACCTTCATCTTTTCCTCTTACTTTGGTAGAAAAAGGAACTAGGGAAAATGAGTTTCATATGCTGGAAATAAAGGGAGAAAGGAAAAGACAAAGAAGCCCATTTTTTATTTTCATGGGATTTCTACTAGATCTTAGTATTCTAGCTTAGATAAGCCATAGGTTGATTAAGTCTAAGCTAAATTTTTCATTATTAAAGTTTTATGAATTTTCTATTTGTATATTTGTCTTAATGAAATTTTGTCTGTTTAAAGGAAACCAAGAAAATCCGAGACAAGAACAAGAGGAAAGGCAAACTTGAGTTTAGATTTACAATCAATTAGGTGGGTAATATGTTTATAGTTATTATGGATGATGGGTGATTTTGTGCTTTCTTGTATGCTAAATTGCTTAATTTTTTGAATTTTTATGACTATTGGAAAATGCACTATGATTTATTACCATGTTATGCCTTGAAAGATTTTACAGCATTTTGTATTAATGAAAAGAGGAAAAAGCACAAGAAGAATGAAAGTATGAATATGTGATAAAATGAATTGAGCATCCAAATTTGCTTGTGTTGGAGCAATAGAGGTACCATTTTTTTTGTCATATGCACATTGACTTAAAGCCTTCTCCCAACTACCCTCTTATGGCACATGAGCTCCTAAGAAATGGACTCATTTAGTTTATAATGTAGACTTTGGTTTCTCCATTTCGATCTATGGGACTCTCTCAAGCCATTATGTTTATGCATTTCATTTTGATTTGTTGATCATGATGTACAATTGAATGTTATGTTTTGATGGTTAAATATACACGATATGATTTATGTGATAACATTTTCTTCAATGAGTTCCTTGAGCTAGAACCATAGATAATTTAATTGCTAGATTAAAATGAGATACATATGTATATATATGTTTGATTATGTGTGGCTTGTTACCAATGGCAGTAAATGTATTAGCCACTAAGCTTTGTAGCTTACCCTAATATTTTCAACTCATCAAGTGCAGAACGAGAAGATAATTGATCCTTGCAAGCCTTAGCAAACTCTAAGATATCTTTCTTTTGTAACTAAGTTAGTTCGACTAGATTTGGTAGCTTTAAAAGCATATCAAGCATGGACATTCATTTACATTTTGTATTACATTATTGATGTAGGCTTTGATATGTAATTAAATCTATGTGCAAACTCCGTTTAGATTAAGCAATGAATGAAAGAGTTGAGGAAATTACCTTTTGTACATGTTCAAAACTATCTTCTTTGTTGGGTTGTAATTGTTGTTGGAAATGGAATAGTATGTTGTTAGATGGCCCTGGATAGACTATAATATAAATATTTATGCTGGGATTCATGTATGTACATTTAGTGTTTGTTGGATCTGGGTCTTTTTGGAATATATAAAAGCTCATAATGGGTAGAAAAAAAGGGGACATAGCTGCAGTATTATCCCCAATAAAAATTGTGTCCTGATTTTAATCATTAAACTATATTAATATAGGCTGAATCAAACAAATTTGTCTTTATAAAAATTGTATCTTATCCTCTTACCTTTCCAATGGCATAAAGTTTGAAATTTTTAGACATCAAAATTGAGGGATATGATTTTTACAAGTTTGAGTGATAGAACCTTTCATGCATCAGTTCTGCATGATCATCCATTAGCACGATTGCGACAAAACATTTCACTCATTAGCTCTACACAGCTATGCATTAGCATGATCATGATACAACCCTTCATTTATCAATTCTGCACGATCGTGATACAACCCTTCATTCATCAGTTCTGCACGATCGTGATAAAACCCATCACTCATCAGGGGTGTACAATTGTTCACTAGCAAGATCGTGCACTAGCATGATTGTGACAGAACTCTTTACCCAATTCTTATGTAATGTAGCCATGAAATAAGTATCGAGACCTGGGCCCAACATTTTTAATATAAAAGCGTAAGGTTTCAAGGATTCCTAGGCTTAGAATACATTGTGATATGAATTATTATGATGTATAATTAATTGAAAATAATAAGTTTAGAGATTATGTAAGAATTGTTAATTCCAAATTGTTATGTTGTTTGCATTGTTGAATTGGTTGATTGCATTGAGTAACATGCATATCATGTATACATGTAGGAAATAAGATTAAAATGAAATGTAACTTAAATGTTAATGTTTAAATTGAAGGAGTAAGATGCCACCTTGTAGAAGAATACGAGTAATTTTGCAAGGATCTGCTGCACCTGGCCCTCTACTAAGAGAGGAGGGCACTATTGAGTCTAGAGCCCTAGGAAATGCCAAGGCTTCTAGAGGGCAAAATATTGAGCCTTTTCGAGCATAAACATGTGAGGCATCTCTTCCTCAAGAGCAAGTGCCTAATCCCTTTGATCTTAGATTGTTTCAAGCCTTTGCTCAAGCTTTTGTCCAGGACATGGGCTAGATGCTATAAATCTCTACCCTAGCCCCAACTAAGAAAATAAAGCAATTTGATAAGCTTAGGAAGTATGGGGCAGTGGATTTTCATGAAGTAATTGATCCAGAAGAAGCTAAAACACGGTTGAGGAAGACAGAAAGAATATTGGAACAAATGGACTGTGAGGCTGACTAAAAAGTTGTATATGCTATAAGCTTGCTACAAGGAGATGCCCTGCATTAGTGGGAAAGTGTAGCAAGGAGTCAGATAAAACCACCAGTGTTGACATGGGAGGACTTCCTAGCTACTTGTAGGAAGAAATATTTGTCTAAGGTGCATCCAATAGAAGCAAGGGGAGTTTTTTAGTCTCACTTAGAGGGAGATGACGATGATCGAATGTGAGTGTAAATTTATGCAATTGTCCCGATAATGTGGCTGAGATGATTATGAGCGAAGCGGCTAAGTGCTGTAGGTTTGAAGCAGGATTGCATTTAGCCATCAGAGAAAAATTGGTGGCTCAAAATTTCTGCGACTTCCAACAAATGATAGAAGTTGTGTTAGGGTTGAGAATGTAGAGACTATAAAGAGTGCAGTAAATAGAAAGAGGAAGGAAGAGAACAATTCGAGAGGGGAGGCAGTGATCCGATGCTAGAGAGGAGTAATGGTGCAAGCAGGCTCAAACAGAAGAGAATTATCTTGCATCAAGCCTTGACAATTGGAGGCAGTATAAGAGGAGAGAGGGATAAGCCATTTATTCCCAAATACAACCATTGTGGCAAATTCTATAAGGGGGAGTGTTATAGGCTACATGGAGCTTGTTTTAACTGTAGAGAAAAAAGGCACATGGATAAAGAGTGCCCGCAGTATATAAGATGGGAGGGAACTCAGATGCAAGTTCTAAAAAGTGCTGAAACTATGGGAGTCAGGGTTGCAACTGAAGTGGACAGTTCTAGTGTAGCTAATAAAGTGTATCCTTTAGGAAGACCGAGGGGGCAAGCACCAACTAGTGTGTTTGCAATGACGAGGGAGGAAGCAGAAGCAGCTCCAAAGGTTGTAACTGGTATGGTTAAATTGTTTAATGATGATATTATTTTTTTAATTGATCTAAGATCTACCCATTTATTTATTTTGTCAAGTAAGATTGTGCATGGTAGAAGTTTGATTCCATTAGATAGTCCTTTTATGGTTAGTACCCCAATGGGCCAGTATATTATTATTAGTCAAGTTTATAAAGATTATGAAATATACATTGGTGGAGTAAGATTAGTGGTGCATTTAATGCCATTAAATACGGACGGATTAGATGTGATTTTGGGTATGGATACTTTATAAATATAAAGTGCCAATTTAAATTGAAAACAAAAGATAATAGAGTTTGACTTTGAAAAAGGTGAAAAGATAGTGTTTGTGGGAGATAGGAAAGCAAGGCCCCCTAGAATTATTTCAGCTCTAACAATAGAGAAAATGATGAGAAAAGAATGTGAAGCATTCTTAGCATATATGGTAGACACGAAGGTAGATGGAGGAAAGTTAGAAGATATTCCTGTGGTCAGGGAATTTCCAGATGTCTTTCCAGAGGAATTACCAAGAATACCACCACCCAGAGAGATTGAGTTTACCATAGAGCTTCTTCCAGACACTGCACCAATATCAATTCTGTCTTATAGAATGGCTTTGGCAAAATTGAAGGAGCTTAAAGAGCAACTAAAAGAGTCATTGGAGAAAGGTTATATTAGGCCTAGCTCTTCACCTTAGGGAGCTCCAGTTTTTTTTGTGAAGAAGAAAAATGGATCCTTAAGGATGTATGTGGACTACAGGAAGCTTAATCGTGTCACTATCAAGAATAGATATCTCCTCCCATGCATAAATGATTTGTTTGCTCAATTGTAAGGGCGAAAGTCTTCTTTAATATAGACTTGAGATCTGGTTACCACTAATTGAGAATAAAGGAGTCTAATTTGTCAAATACTGCCTTTAGAACATGATATGGGCATTTTGAATTCTTAGTTATGCCCATTGGATTAACTAATGCCCCTGTAGCCTTTATAGAATTAATGGATAGAGTCTTCAAGCCTTTTTTAGACCAATTTCTCATAGTCTTTATTGATAATATATTGGTTAATTCTAAGAGTGACAAGAAGCATAAAGAGCACTTATGAATTGCCTTGGAGAAATTGAGGTAGAAAAAGTTGGATGGCAAATTCAATAAATGTGAATTTTGGCTAAGGGAAGTGATGTTTCTCAAACATGTAATTTTAGAAGAAGAAAAAAAGGGGTACATGTGGATCTAAGGAAAATAGAAGCTGTTTTTAAATGGAAAGCACTCAAGAATGTAGCAAAAGTGATGAGTTTCTTGGGTTTAGCTGGTTATTACAGAAGATTTGTAAAAGACTTTTCCATGATAGTAGGCCCACTCACCAAATTGACAAGGAAGAGTCAAAAGTTTGTATGGAAAGAAAAATATCAGAAGAGCTTTGAGGAATTGAAGAATAAGCTCACAACTGCACCAATTTCGACCATACCTTCTGGTCGTGATGGATATAGTATATAGTGATGCCTTAAGGAAGGGATTAGGATGTGTGTTGATGCAAGAAGATAAAGTAATTGCCTATGCTTCCAAGCAATTAAAACCTATGAGAAGAATTATCCCACACAAGATTTGAAACTAGCTGCCATAACTTTTGCATTGAAAATATGGGGACATTACTTATATGGAGTCACCACTATGATATTTATAGGCCAGAAGAGTTTTAAGTATTTGATGAGTCAGAAAGAGTTAAATTTGAGGCAAAGAAGGTAGTTAGAACTACTAAAGGATTATGACTTAATGATAGACTACCACTCGGGGAAAGCTAATGTAGCAACGGATGCACTGAGTAGAAAATCTACTATGGCATATATGGAGACAGTATACCATCTTTTATTGAAGGAATTAACCAAACTTAAGGTGATCATTGAGGCAAGTCGAATCTGGTCGTATATTAGCAATTTTTAGATTAAGGCCAATATTGAATGAAAAGATTAAGGAATTGGAGGGGTGAGATGAGAACTTGAGTAAGCTTAGAGGAGCAATTACAAATGAAAAGCCCTCTAAAATAAAGATAAAAGAAGATGGATTAATAGTGGTAGCAATAGATTATATATTCCAGACATGCAAGTGTTGAAGGATTAAATACTTGATGAGGCCCACAATGCTCCATATGTAATACACCCGGGGAGTACAAGAATATAAAGCACTTCTAGTGGAGAGGAATAAAGAAAGATGTAGCAGAGTATGCTGGAAAATGCTTAGTGTGCTAACAAGTTAAAGCAGAGCATCAAGCACCTATAGTTGGATCCCTATTTTTTTTAGGATTTTTATATTTTATATTTTATTAAATTATTAAGCATGAAAATAAATTAGAATTTATGAATTAGAAATTTTAGGAGTTTAATATGGTATATTATGAATTTTATATGGTGGTATGAATTAAAAAGAAAGAATTAAAAATAAAGTGAAGGAGTTATAGGAAATTGCTTTTATAAGGAAGGGCAAAATTGGAAAATCAAAATGTTGTCTTAAATTAATAAGACAAAAGAGGAGAAGTCGTGTGTGTTAAGAAAAGAAAAGAAGGAGAAAATCGTAAAAGAGCCTAGAAGGAGAGAAGGAGACACCGAAACAAGAAGAAAGAAGAAGGAAAGAACAAAAAGAAAGAAGAAGAGAGAAGAGTGTTCAGCTAAAAATTTGTAGGTATTTCCTAACTCTTCTTCTTGCTTTAGTGGAAGGAGAAAATTGAGAAGATAGATTACGTGATGAAAAATAAAGAGAGAAAAGAAGAGGAGTAAGAAGACTATGTTCATAGATTTCTTTTATGAACCTAAGTATATTTTAGTTCCCTGAGTTAGAGAAAGAAAGAATAGATCAAGCTTAAGCTTGTTCATGGATAGCTAGGTTTAAGAAAAGCTTCATGTGTGTGTTGATTAAATGAAATATGTTTGTTCTTAGGGACTCAAGAATATCAGCGTCAAGAGTAAAGAGAAGAGCAAGCTTGATTTTGGAAATATCAAGTTAAATAGGTGGGTAATATGTTTATGGTTTTAGTGATGATGAGCTGAAATAATTGTGTGTATGTGTGTTAAATATGATTGTTGTGATTTTGTGTATATGATGATGCTTTGTAAGAATTATGTTGCTTTTGTGTTAATGAAAAACAGAATATCTAAGAAGTATGAAAGCATGAATATATTATGAAATGTATAAGCATTGAAAAACCTATTATATGGGTAAGAGAGGAATCCATTTCGTTAGTCTCATGCACGATGACCTATAGCCTTCTCCCAGCTGCATGCTTATGGCCACGAGATCCTGAGAAATCAGACTCGTTTTGTCTCATGGTGAAACCCTTGGTTTCTCCATTTCATTCCATGGAACTCTCTAGCCATTATGTTGTGTATTGCATTTTTGATATGTCAAGTTATGATGCAATTTGATTGTTATGCTTTGATGATAAATTTCATCCAATATGTTTTATGTGATGATGTGTTGAATTATGAGATGTGAGTTGTAATTGTGAATGCTGAAATTTCATAGCTAAATTAAAACAAGACAAGTATGCCTGTACGAGTATTCATATATGTTTGTGTGTGGTTCATTATCACCGGCTATAAACAGATTACCCACTGAGCTTTCCGGCTCACCCCATAAATTTTCTACTCTCTAGGTGAAGAATTAGTAGATCATAATTGAGCCCTTGCAAAGTTTTGGCAATTACCAAGAATTCCAAACTTTTTGTAACTAAGTTAGAGAGGATCATCTTTGGTGACCTAGAAGCATATCAACATAAACATTTCTATATGTATTTTGTAACTATGATACTGATATAGCATTTTGATATGAAGTATGAAGATGTGTATCAACTTTGTTGTTATAAATTGACAGTGGAAGTTGTTAGTGAAAGAGCGAATATTTCTCTGATATATGTATGTATAGATATATATGCAGATTCTTTTTCTTTTGTTAAATTGGCTTTGGGTTGAATGTTGGGAGATCTTTGGATGGATTTGTTTAAAGTAAATTGTTTATCAAAGGAGTTTTGGAATGTAGGGAATTGAATGTTGGTTCAGGTCCTTTGGAATTTGTATTAGAGATGTATGTAAACTGATGAATGGAAAATAAAGAATAGGATAATATATGATCTGAAAATTTAAGGAATAAAATGCATTGATATAAGTAGAATTAGGCTAAGTGGTCTTCATAAAAGTTATAGATTAATCTTTTATCTTCCTAATGGTATAAAGATTGAAATTTTTGGATTTCAAATGCAAGAGTTATGGCCTTTATAAGATAGCAGTATTGGATTCTGTCTATGATGACATCAGTAGAACACAGACGCAAGAAAAACACAGACAAATCACAAAACACAGACGAAGCACAAATCATAGACGAAGCGCAAGACACAGACGAAGCACATGACACAGACGAAGCGCAAAACTCAGACGAAGTGCAAAACACAAACGAAGCGCAAAATACAGACGAAGTAGAAAACACAGACGAAGCATAAAACATAGACGAAGTGCAAAACACAGACAAAGTGGAAAACACAAACGAAGGGCAAAACACAGATGAAGCGCCAAATATAGAAGAAGTTGAAAACACAGACGATACAAAGAAGAAGTTACACCTGTACGGCGAACAAAGTGCAAAACATAGACGAAATGGAAAACACAAACAAAGCGCAAAACACAGAGGAAGCACTAAACATAGAAGAAGTTGAAAACACAGATGATATAAAGAAGAAATTACACCTGTACGGCAGATAGTTACTTAGTTGGAGTTAGTTATAGAACTCAACTAATTAACGATTTTTCAATAAGAAGTGGTTATCAAGGATCAAGAAGCAGTTAGAGACTTAGGCTATAAATACTAGTCATGGAACAAAATGTTCTGAAGAGGTCAATTGACATTCCACTTTGAGTTTTCCCACAAATATGTCCGGAAATAGGTAAAGTGAGTTCTTTTGAGGATCGGCTGGTGTGGGCATGCCACCCTTGCGGGATGCGTGTTCAGATGTCACTTAGGACGTCGAGCATGTGACTCACAAGGGCGAGGTCCCAACACTTATGGTATCAGAGCCCACGGTTTTTAAGGATTCCTAGGCTTCGAATGTGTTATGTTATGACTTAGTATGCTATGTGATTAATTATTATTGTGTTAAATTGATTGATTGCATTAAGTGACATGCATATCATGCAAACATTTAAGATATAGCATGTAAGATCAAATGAAAGCTAAATGTTATTGTTTTATTGAAGGAGTAAAATGCTACCTCAACGAAGGAAACTTCGAGGAATTTTTCAAGGATCTGCTGCACCTGATTCTCTACCAAGAGAGGAGGGTACCGATGAGTCCAGAGCCTCAGCGATTGCTGAGGCAACGGTAGGGTAGGATAGCGAGCCCTTTCCACCCCAAATGCCCGAATCGTCCCTCCCTCAGACACAAGCACCTAATCCATTTGATCCCTGAATGTTTCAAGCCTTTGCTCAGGCTTTTGTACAAGCGATGGGCAGATGCCATCCACATCCACTCCAGCCCCATCTAAGAAAGGAAGACAATTTGATAAGTTGAGGAAGTATGGTGCCATAGATTTTTATGGAACTACTGATCCTAGGGAAGCTGAGACTTGGTTGAGGAAGACAGAGAGAGTATTGGAGCAGATGGATTGTGAAGAGGAAGAAAAGATTGTGTACGCTGCAAGCTTGCTACAAGGGGATGCCCTGCATTAGTGGGAAAGCATACCTGGGAGCCAGTCAAAGCTGTCAGTGTTGACATGGGTCGATTTTCAAGTTGCTTACAAGAAGAAATATCTATCCGAGGTGTACATCTAATGGAAGCAGAGGGAGTTTTTGAGTCTCAGTTAGAGGGAGATCACAGTGAGTGAGTACGAGCGTAGGTTTACCCAGTTATCGAGATATGCAACCGAGCTGATGATGAGTGAAGCAGCCAAGTGTCGAAGATTTGAAGCAGGTTTGCATTTGGCCATCAAAGAGAAAGTGGTTGTGCAAAATTTTTGCGACTTTCAACAATTAGTAGAAGTTGCATTAAGAGTGGAGAATATTGAAACCACAAAGAGCGCAGTGATAAGAAAAAGGAAGGGAAGAGAACAGCTAAGCAGAGCAGGTAGTTGCCTATGCTAGGAATGAGTACCAAGACTTTCCTATACCATGTGAGGTCTGAAGCCATGGCTTGAGTAGACCTAGACCGATGAGAACTATTTCGCTTCAAGCCTCGACTATTGGAGGAGGCAGAAGAGGAGAGGAGAACAAGCCAACCTATCCAAGATGTGACCACTATAGAAAATTTCATAAAGAGGAATGTTGTCGACTCGTTGGAGCTTGCTTTAATTGTGGAAAGAGAGGACACATGGCTAGGGAGTGTCCAAAATATGTTAGACAGGACGGAACTTAGAGGCAAGAATCAAAGAGGGATGAGACTGTGGAAGTTAAGTCTGCAACTGAAGTGGGCAATTCTAGCATAGTTAAGAAGGTAAATCCTCCAGGAAGACCGAAGGGGCAAGCACCAGTTCGAGTATTTGCAATGACTAGGGAGGAAGCAGAAGCAGCTCCAGAAGTTATAACTACTATGGTTAAATTATTTCTAAATGATGTTATTGTTTTAATTGATCCGAGGTCTACCCACTCCTTTATTTCTACAAGTATGATTTTGCATGATAGAAATTTGAGTCCATTAGATGGTCCCTTGATGGTTAGTACCCCGATGGGCCAGTATGTTATTATTAGTCATGTTTATCAGGAGTGTGAAGTAAGTATTGGTGAGGCAAAATTAGTGGTGGATTTAATGCCATTGGAGATGAAGGGATTGGATATGATTTCGGGCATGGACACTTTAGAAAAATATAGTGCCACTTTGAATTATAGACAGAAGATGTTAGAGTTTGTGCTGGACAAGGGTGAAAGGTGCTATTTGTGGGAGACAGAAAGGCAAGCTCACTTAAATTTATTTAGGCTCTAAAAGCAGAGAAAATGATGAAGGGGTATGAAGCATACTTGGCATATGTGGTAAACACGAAAGTAAATGAAGTAAAGTTAGAAAATATTCTAGTAGTTAAGGAATTTCTAGATATTTTTCTAGAGGAGTTACCAGGACTACCACCGCATAGAGAGATCGAGTTCACCATAGAGCTTCTTTCAAGTACTGCACCAATCTGCATTCCACCCTATAGAATGGCGCTAGCAGAATTGAAGGAGCTTAGAGAGCAGTTAGAAGAGATAATGGAGAAAGGCTTCATTAGGCCTAGCTCTTCACATTGGGGAGCTCCAGTTCTTTTTGTGAAAAAGAAAGATGGATCCTTAAAGATGTGTGTGGATTATAGGAAGCTCAACCATGTCACCATCAAGAATAGGTAACCTCTTCCATGGATAGATGATCTGTTTGATCAGTTGCAAGGAGCAAAAGTCTTCTCCAAGATAGACTTAATATTAGGTTATCATCATTGCGAATAAAAGAATCTGATGTGTCAAAGACTGCTTTCAGAACACAATATGAACATCTTGAGTTTCAGTGATGCCCTTTGGATTAACCAATGCCCCCATAGCCTTCATGGATCTCATGAATAGAGTCTTCAAGCCTTTCTTAGACCAATTTATCATAGTTTTTATTGATGATATATTGGTCTATTCTAAAAGTGATAAAGAGCATAAAGAGCATTTAAGGATTGCCTTGAAGGCATTGAAGGAGAAAGAGTTGTATGCTAAATTTGATAAATGCGAGTTTTAGCTAAAGGAAGTAGTGTTCCTTGGATATGTGATTTCAAAAAAAAAAGGGTACATGTGGATCCAAGAAAAATAGAAGTTGTTGTGAAATGGAAAGCACCCAAAAATGTAGTAGAAGTGAGGAGTTTCTTAGGATTAGCCGATTACTACAGACGATTTGTAGAAGGCTTTTCCATTATAGCCGTTCCACTCACAAAATTGACAAGGAAGAATCAAAAATTTATATGGACAAATGAATGTCAGAAGAGTTTTGAGGAATTGAAGAAGAAACTCATAACTGCACCAATTTTGGCCTTACCTTCTGGTATTGATGGATATACAGTTTATAGTGATGCTTCGAGGAAAGGACTAGGCTGCGTGTTGATGCAAGAAGATAAAGTAATTGCATATGCGTCCAAACAATTAAAACCATATGAAATGAACTATCCCACACATAACTTGGAATTGGCTGCTATAGTCTTTGCATTGAAATTATGGAGACATTATTTATATGGAGTCACTGCCAGGGTCTTTACAGATCATAAGAGTCTTAAGTATTCGATGAGCCAAAAAGAGTTGAATGTAAGGTAAAGAAGGTGGTTAGAATTATTAAAAGACTATGACTTGATGTTCGACTACCACCCGGGGAAAGCAAATGTAGTAGCAGATGCACTGAGTAGGAAATCTACTATGGCTCATGTGAAGACTATACATCTACCTTTGTTGAAGGAGTTGGCCAAGCTTAAGGTAAAGTTGAGACAAGGTAAATTCGGTGGTATATTGGCTAATTTTAGAGTAAGGTCAGTATTGAAGGAAAAGATTAAAGAATTACAAGAACGAGATGAATACTTAAGCAGTCTTAGAGAAGAAATTAAAAAGGGTAAGACTTCAGAAATCAAAGTGAGAGAAGATGGACTGATGGTGGTAGGTAACAGATTATGCATTTCCAGATATGCAAGAGTTAAAGGATGAAATTTTGGATGAGGTGCACAATGCTCCATATGCAATGCATCCGGGAAGTACAAGGATGTATAGAGATTTAAAAGAACATTTTTGGTGGCGAGGAATAAAGAAAGATGTTGATGAATATGCTAGGAAATGCTTGGTATGTCAATAAGTCGAAGCAAAACATCAAGCACCTGCTGTTAAGCTTAAGCCCTTGTCTATTCTTGAATGGAAATGGGAAAAGATTACAATGGACTTCTTAATGGGATTACCAAGGACTAATAGGAAGCATGATGCAGTATGGGTGATCGTGGATAGACTAACCAAGTCGGAACACTTCTTGCCTATTAGACAGACAGATTCTTTGAATGTTTTGGCCAAGAAATACATAGATGAAATAATCAAACTTCATGGGATTCCAAGTTCCATAGTTTATGATAGAGATCCCAGATTCACTCGAGATTTTAGGAAAGCTTACAAGAAGCTTTGGGAACCAAATTGCATTTTAATACCACCTTTCATCCACAAACGGTTGGATAATCAGAGAGGACAATAAGGACATTGGAGGCAATGTTAAGAGCTTGCGTAATGGACTTCAAAGGTTCATGGGAAGCGCACCTACCTTTGATTGAGTTTGCTTATAATAATTCTTATCATTCTGGAAGTCAAATGGCACCTTATGAAGCTTTGTATGGTAGGAGGTGTAGAACTCCTATTTGTTGGGACGAGGAAGGTGAAAGGAGACTTTTAAGACCTGAGTTGATACAAGCTACAGTTCACAAGATTAAATTGGTAAAGCAAAGGCTCAAAGTAGCTCAAGATAAGATGAAGAGCTATACAGACGCTCATAGGAAGGAGATGGAATATGAAGTGGGAGATAAAGTGTTCCTTCGAGCCTCACCATGGAAAGGAGTTTTACGATTTGGTAAAAAGGGTAAACTTAGTCCAAGATATATAAGCCCTTATGAGATCATTGAGAAGATTAGGCCTCTCGCCTACAAGTTAGCTTTGCCACCAGAGTTATCTAAAATTCATAATGTCTTCCACGCATCAATGCTAAGGAGATATAGATCAGATCCATCACACATAGTTCAACATTTAGAAGTTCAATTAAGGAAAGATTTAACTTATGAAGAACAACCAGTGGCGATCTTAGATTCAAAGGAAAAGGTCTTGAGAAATAAAATTGTGAAGTTGGTAAAAATTTTATGGAAGAACCATGCAAGAGAGGAAGCAATATGGGAATCTTTGGAAGCTATGAAGGAGAAATACCCACACCTATTTGTAGACTCAGGTAAGAATTTCGAGGACGAAATTCTTTTAAGGGGGGGAGAAATGTTGGAATTCGATTTTTAGGATTTTTTTTAATATTTTTATTTTTATTAAATTATTAAGCATGAAAATAAATTAGAATTTATGAATTAGAAATTTTTGTAGTTTCATATGGTATATTATAAATTTTATATGGTGGTATGAATTAAAAATAAAGTGAAGGAGTTAGTAGGAAACTGCTTTCATAAGGAAAGGCAAAATTGGAAAATCAAAATGTTGTCTTATATTAATAAGACAAAAGAGGAGGAGTCGTGTGTGTTAAGAAAAGAAAAGAAGGAGAAAATCGTAGAAGAGCCTAGAAGGAAAGAAGGAGACATCGAAACAAGGAGAAAGAAGAAGGAAAGAACAAGGAGAAAGAAGAAGAGAGAAGAGTGTTCAACTGAAAATTTGTAGGTATTTCCTAACTCTTCTTCTTGTTTTAGTGGAAGGAGAAAATAGAGAAGATAGATTACGTCATGAAAAATAAAGAGAGAAAAGAAGAGGAGTAAGAAAATTATGTTCATAGATTTCTTTTGTGAACCTAAGTATGTTTTAGTTCCTTGAGTTAGAAAAGTAAGAATAGATCAAGCTTAAGTTTGTTCATGGATAGCTAGGTTTAAGGAAAGCTTCATGTGTGTGTTGATTAAATGAAATATGTTTATTCTTAAGGAATCAGGAATATCGACGTCAACAGCAAGGAGAAGAGCAAGCTTGATTTTGGAAATATCAAGTTAAATAGATGGGTAATATGTTTATGGTTTTAGTGATGATGAGCTTAAATAATTGTGTGTATGTGTGTTAAATATGTTTATTATGATTCTGTGGAAGTATATCATGATGTTTTGTAGGAATTTTGTTGCTTTTGTGTTAATGAAAAACAGAATATTTAAGAAGCATGAAAGCATGAATATGTTATGAAATGTATGAGCATTGAAAATCTGCTTATGTGGGCAAGAGAGGAATCTGTTTCGTTAGTCACATGTACGATGACCTATAGCCTTCTCCCGGTTGCCTACTTGTGGCCACTAGATCCTGACTCGTTTCATTGTTTCTCCGTTTCGTTCCACGGAACTCTCGAGCTATTATGTTGTGCATTGCATTTTTGATATGTCAAGTTATGATGCAATTTGAGTGTTATGCTTTGATCATAAATTTCATCCAATATATTTTAGTTGATGATGTGTTGAATTATGAGATGTGAGTTGAAATTGTGAACGCTAAAATTTCATTGCTAAATTAGGACAAGATAAGTTTGCCTATACGAGTATTCATATATGCTTGTGTGTGGTTCATTATCACCGGCTATAAACATATTAGCTACTGAGCTTTCCGACTTACCCCATAAAATTTCTACTCCTCAGGGGAAGAATCAGCAAATCATAACTGAGCCCTTGCAAAGTTTTGGCAATTACTAAGAATTCCAGACTTTTTGTAATTAAGTTATGAGGATTATTTTTGGTGACTTAGAAGCATATCAGCATAAACATTTCTGTATGTATTTTGTAACTATAATACTGATATAGCATTTTGATATGAAATATGAAGATGTGTATCAACTTTGTTGTTGTAAATTGACAGTGGAAGTTGTCAGTGAAAGAGCAAATATTTCTCTGATATATGTATGTATAGATATATATGCAGATTCTTTTTCTTATGTTAAGTTGGCTTTGTGTTGAATTTTGGGAGATCTTTGGATGGATTTGTTTAAATTAAATTGTTTATCAAAGGAGTTTTGGTATGTAGGGAATTGAATGTTGGTTCGGATCCTTTGGAATTTGCATTAGAGATGTATGTAAATAGATGAATGGAAAACAAAGAATAGGATAATATGTGATCTGAAACTTTAAGGAATAAACTGCATTGATATAGGTAGAATTAGATTACGTGGTCTTCATAAAAGTTGTAGATTAATCTTTTAGCTTTCTAATGGTATAAAGATTAAAATTTTTGGACTTCAGACGCAAGAATTATGGCCTTTATAAGGTAGCAGTATTGGTGTACAAATTTTTAACTAAATTGATATTCTTTACTTAAATGATTAAATTGTATCGATAGAGGATGAATTAGATAAATTGTCTTTATGAAAGTTGTAGATCTTTTTCTTAACTTTTCAATGATATAAAGTTTGAAATTTTTGGACCTTTGGATTGAAAGTTAGGGTTCTTAGAAAAAGGAATGCTTAAGAATGTAAAGACGCAAAGACGCATCGTCTGTGATAACGTCATAACACAGACGCAAGGAAAGACAGATGCAAGGAATCGTCTGTGATAATATCATAACATAGACACAAGGAAAGACAGACGCAAGGCCAAACACAGACAATAGGCCAAACATAGACGAATCGCAAAACACAAATGATAGGCCAAACACAGACGATAGACCAAATACAGACGATACAAAGAAGAAGTTACGCCTGTACGATGGACAATTACTTAGTTGGAGTTAGTCACAGAACTCAACTAATAACGGTTTTTCAACAAAAAGCGGTTATTAATGATCAAAAAGCAGTTAGAAACTTAGACTATAAATACCAGTCATGGAACAAAATGTTCTGAAGAGGTCAATTGAAATTCCACTTTGAGTTTTCCCACAAATATGTCCAAAAATTGGTAAAGCGAGTTCTTTTGAGGATCGACTGTTGGGCACGTAACCCTTGTGGGATGCGCGTCCAAATGTCACTTAGGACGTCAGGCACGTGGCTCGCAAGGGCGGGGTCCCAATATGGTGGTTTGTCCTTCTTAATAGCATACTCTATATCCATCCAGCCCAAATGAAGTAGAATTTTCTCCTTTCATTCCTTATAGTTGTCACCTCTTAATTTGGGAATATCACACTTAATATCAGAATATTGACAGTTTGAGTAACTGCAAATTAAGAAATAAAAATTATATACTTGTTATATCTATAATTCAAGGCCAATAATAATTAATAGTTTACCAATGTAAATCATATAATTAACAGATAAATCTAGTGACATAAGACTTGCTTGTGGGCTAAAGTTCTACTTAATTAGATCCATCCAAAACTTTATGACAAAACTATTGAATTATACTCATTTTCTTAATTCATGTGGGTAGATTAAGAAATATAATCCGATATTTCATCCTAATTAATCATACAATTATAACAAAATTCCTATAGGTAGATTTTATCATATCACGTATGATTAATTTCAATTAATGATTTAATGTGATCTCAAAACTAAATATATAATTGTAATTAATTTGAGATGCTATGGCTACTCCCAATTAATTAAAATCATATTAATCACTCACATCATCTTAAGCTTAAATAAAGCCTAAACATTTGCATCAATTAATAAATAATGCCAATAAATCAATAATAATGCACAAATTACAAAATCTAATTTTGTATGTATAGTGACCATAAATTTATACACACAATTTCTAAATAATCACAAATAATTTGTGCAAATAATTAAATAATTATAATTAGCATGTTAAAAATAATTCCAATATAAGACATACATAATTAAAATAATATTTTCATAAAATATTAATACCAAAATGATTTTATAAATAAAATCACAACAAATTGGGTTAGGTCTTGATAAATCCAATTAATTACTAATATTAACTTAATTAATATTAATAAAATTTCAAAAAAGTTGTCTTCGACCTCCAGTCGGGTCAGTGTGACCCGACTGCAACCTGACGGAGCCCTTTGCACTAGACAAACACGAGACGTGCATGGATGGATGAGGGTCGTCAATGGGACGATGACGACCAGGTGACATGCACGAGACGTCGGAAAACCGACCATGCAACGCTGCATGAATGGCAACATCTGAAGCCATCATTGTCATCCCTCCTCTCTCCATGGTCCAGTCACGGTTTGGTACTCCATGGACTATCAAAACACAACTCTCATGTCCATTATGAACAAAAAAGTCGAAATATTCAACAACTTCAAGTTCATCATCTACGAACGAAAAAACAACGAGAACAGAGCATAATAGAGACAATTTTTTTCCATGATTCTTAAGCAAGGTAGAAACATCATTGAAGCTCTGATACCAAATGTAATATTTAAACAAACACAACATCAAGCATGCATCTCATATAACATTTATGTGAGACACATGCATATTAAGCATATATATATATATGTATGTATGTATGTATATCAACGAAAGCACAATCGAAATAAAATACCTCCAGCCATTGCTGCACCGATGATCTTCTTATGTCTTTGTGTTTGAATATTCTAGCCTCTCTTCTCACTATGCGATGATGTCTTTTGTTTTATGAAAAGGAGGAGAGGGACCCAAACTTACAAAAATCACTTCATCTCATCTGCCCATCACAAAGGAGGAAGCGCGGAAGCATGGGCGATAACGTGTGCGCGGTGAAAAGGTTAATGCATTAATTGGATCGTAATCTTGACAATAGAAATAGAAGGAATACAAAAATCTTACACTTCGCTATTTTTATACTTGCTTTCCCTTGGTTCTCATATTGAAGCGCTGATGCTACTAATGTAATAAGCTTCATTATGTACCATCCAAGAATCAAAATCATGGATTTTGGAACATGTTCATGATGAGTTTAATGTAAAAGAATTGAGCATTGTATACTCATGGTAAAAGACTTAGTGAAGGCCCAGCTCCGTTCTTTTTCAGCATATGAATGTTTGTTTTCTGTTGACACAAATCCTAATTTTTGTAATTCAGAACAATCACGACAAGTTAAATACAAAGAAAAAGCATCTGTTCTCAGAGAGGCATCAGATCCTCTGACAAAATTAACCTCTTCTAACCCTATTTATGTCCTAAAAAGATGGCGTTTTATATGTAAATAGATACAAAACCATGTCGTTTTTGAACAAAAACAAGGTTGCAAAGAGGACCTGAACCCTCTCGGAGAAGATGAGTGTTTGAGTTGTTGTACTAAGGATAGAATTTATTATAGTGGTCATTGATGGCTGAAGAGAAATCAAGATTGAAACATCTAAAGGCACAGAAGAGAAGGTTGAAGTCAATCTGCAAGGGCTCTCAAAGTTGTCAGCCTCTTCATACCTTTAAGTTGAAATTGAAATTTTCAAAAAATATATTGTTTTTCATTAGTTTAATATTATTTATGTCAACATAAATGAAAACAAAATAAGCTAAACATTGATGTAAATGTGTAAAGTTATTGAATAAATTGCAAAAAGCATATCTCCACGAGGCCTAACTACAATATCTACTAAGTTTCTATTTCTGTTTCTACTAAATTTCAATATTTAACTGTCTAACTCTGAATCTATGCTCGAACAATGATTGGACTCCTAACGTAGTGATGACCATCTGTCCAATGTAGCGCTCCAATCAGGAACCCCATGGCTGGAAGTTTCGACTTAGCCTCCAGTGTTAACTTAAAACTTAGTTCCTCACCAACTCTCTCAAACTTCAAACAACTCGGCTCCACTTTGACTGAAATTCCATTAGAAGGTTCAATAATTCTGGGAACATACGTTCCTGGTTTTCCAACGTTTGTTACCCTCCTACTGAAGATGGCTTTGCCGGTGAACGATAAGGTGGTAAACGAAGGGTAGTTAAAGTCTAGGAGACTAGCTGATTCTGGACATTTGTACGGACGTGGGCCTTGATTGAAAGCTTGGAGCATTGTGTCATTATAGCCAATAGCACAAAGAAAGTGGATGTAGTCATACTCAGACATGTCATAGACCAGGCCTGGATCCATGGCGCGGTTTGGTCTAATATATCCTGAACCGTGGGTCAACGGAACTGATTCCGAGGAGTCCCAATCAAGCATTGTTTCGTGTCTGTTGTCCCTTGTTCTTGCTGCGTTTGGTGAGGTAAAAGAACTTGTCGGTCAGGAAAAAATTATGGTGGCTTTTATTGGGGGAAAGAGGAGAATCAGAGATCTCACCTGATGTCATTATTGCGGATCGGATTGCAGCTGGACTCCAGTCGGGGTGGAGTGATTTCAGAAGGCCAACAACCCCAGAAACGTGAGGACAAGACATAGAGGTTCCTGATAGTCGCTCGAAGGGAACCCTACGGTCATCATCTAGATCTCTTGCTGCAGCTAGACTATATGCAGCTAAGATATCCACTCCTGGGGCGGTAACATCTGGCTGCAGAAAAATGCAAGAAAATTATTTGTTGGTGATTGTTAGTCGATCATTTCAAGGTAGCCAGAAGATGACATTGTTGGGCAACTGTCAAACCTTGAGAATATCTGGTGTAACATAATTAGGACCTCTGGATGAGAATTCAGCAGGAGAAGGAGCTCTCATGTCAAATTTTGTCTCAGCATTTGTGATATAGCCCACAGGATTACTGATACATAATTTACAGGAGACATTGAGTAAGCAGAAAACAGGAATTGTATTAAATCATTTGAACAATAGAGAAGTAAAGAAAAAGAGAAGTGTAATACTCTGTAGAATTGAGATAGGCAAAGATGACTTGACTACTTTTGTAAGTAACATGAGTAGTTGGGACAAAATGGGGATCCGATTCGGTATCATCTCCAAATTCCCCTGTATTGTACAAAATCATCCCAACTGCACCTGCTTCTGCTGCTGCTCTGCTCTTATCTTCTCTTACATTATAGCCCCTCATGCAAAGAATAATTTTACCCTTTGCCTTACAAGGATCCAATGATCCTGGATAACAATGGCCACTTCATAACAAACACAAACACAATGGCTTATCAAAGCAGTGTATATGTACGAAACATTCAGAACCATACGCAGTCCAAATTGGTGAGTTCCAAGTAATTGAGGACACTTACGCAATTACAGAGGATACATTAGCAGCGTTCAGCTTATCTGCCGTGACAAGTGG
Source organism: Erythroxylum suave (assembly GCA_027563595.1). Lineage (NCBI taxonomy): Eukaryota > Viridiplantae > Streptophyta > Magnoliopsida > Malpighiales > Erythroxylaceae > Erythroxylum > Erythroxylum suave. The sequence continues at coordinate 5,330,064 of JAOSBN010000177.1, forward strand.
ATAGAATTTGTTGTCAGGAGCAGTGGCGTTTGTAAGACTCATTCCCTGAGTGTTGAAAAAACAAGAAGAAATCAAATGAATCTTTAAAGAAAAGGGGACAAAGGGCTTTGATTGAGAATGAAAAACCGTAATAAACTTGCACCTTTAGGCGTTCCCCGTTTCCAAGTACTGCAAAATTCGTGATCTCACGATCAATAGTACCAGCTGCAACAGTTATCATCCAAGGTGCAGCATTTGAGACAGTCCACCAGTCTGGTCCTGAATTTCCAGCGGAGGCCACGACAACAACGTTATTCTTAACTGCATGAAACGACCCGATCGCCAAAGCGTCCTCGAAGTAGTCCATCGGAGGACCACCAAGAGACAAAGAAAGCACGTCAACACCATCATTAATGGCGTCATCAAAGCCCTTCAAGATGTCACCGTCCATGCACTCTGCATCGCGGACTTGTGGCCAACACACCTTGTATGCAGCAACTCTAGCCTTCGGTGAGCCACCTTTGGCAGTTCCGTTGCACTTTCCAAAGCTACTGGCTCCGGGAACAAAGTCTCCAGCAGCCGTGGATAGCGTGTGAGTTCCGTGGCCATTAAAATCACGGGGAGATTTCGTCTTGGCATCGACAGGTCTGCCTATAGCATTTTCATAGTCTTTGCTGTAGAACCTTGAACCGATAATCTTCCTGCAAAGCCAGAATATTATAAAAAAATTTACTCTGACAGGCACTACTGCTTACATTTATAAACTGTGAGGTGCAAAGTAGATGTTATACTTGTTGCAAGGGACTCCCTCCCTGGTGTTATTCTGACATATGCCATAGTATCTTGATGGTACTGGTCCATAACCTTCATCACTGAAACTCTTTGATTCAGGCCATACACCTGACAGAAAAATCCAAGTCAGTTATGTTTTTCAAAATATCATATCAGTGACCTCTGACGAAAAAGTTAATTACCAGTGTCAAGGTTGGCTATGATGACGTCTTCACCGTATCTGGCTCTATTCATGAGAGCTTTTGCATGGATGACACCATTCTTTTCCTGATTCAAGAACTCCCATGAGTGTGTTGTATGCAGTTTCTTTCCCCGACTCGGGAAAACTGACACAACGTTTGGATGCTCTGCAGCGCCATTTTTAATCATTCACCGTTAAAAACAAAATATTTACAGAAAATAAAGCCAAAGCATATTATGTTGAGTGCGTGTTCTTACGTGCAATTTGAGCAGCCTCTTCTTCTTCCAAAAGGGCAGAGAAGCCATTGATGTGTTTGTTATACGAGTAGATGATTGCTTCTTTGGCCTTTTCGGTACTACAAGAATAGTCATTGGGGATTAACGTTGGTTTAAGGTACATGCTTATAGAATCATTTTAGACAATAGAAAAGATGTAGAAACAGTTTATTCTTAATCATACCTTTTTAAGAAGGATGCAAGAAACTCATGATGAGAATTTGTTGCTCTCTCCTGATGGGAATCTGTAACTTGACGACCATAACGACTATGTTCATGAGCTCCCAAGTACACTATATACGACTTTTGACAACAAAAACAATAGAGGATACAACGATCAGAAACAGAAACTATGTACGTAAAGAAAGAGCAGAAATACATGCAGATAGCAGATTACGTACCTTTTTGACGGCGAAAGTAGGTGACAAGGAACAAAGGGTTAATGACAATAATATAAGAAAACGAAGACTTGGAAACAGCATTCTGCTTCTTTTTAACATTCCCAACAAAGAAGGGGGGAAAGAACGAAGAAAGACTGGTCCCCTTCTCCGTTTATATGCTGTAACACAAGTTAAGGAATCGTGTAAAACTCCAGTAGTAGATGCACCTTGAACTTGGAAGAAGATTACACTTATCTAGATTAAACAGGAGATAAAGATAGAAATTTTCCTTTTCAAATATATCAACAATCATATTGTGTTTAAATGAAATTGTTTCGGATAATAGTATTGTACTTCAAACATATAACGTTAATAAAAATATTAAGAATAATGAATTACAAATAATAGAAATAACCATAAAGTCGAACATCCCCTGAATTTGAGGCTGTTACTGAAACATTCTTATAAATTATTTCTGGTTTTTAGAATAATTTCTTTTCAACAGTCGACATGAATTGTCTTAAATTATGAAAATTTCTTTTAGAATAAATTATGAAAATCTTAAATTAATTTATTTTTTGATTTAATTTATTTTCTCAACTATTTGAATTGTCTATTAATAATAAACTCAATTAAGTTATTTTATGTTTGTGAGACGAATTAATAAAATAAAAATATTAGTTTACTCTACTCAAGAGTGCCTACAAATTTCACAACAGTGCGGTTTGGCACAGCTCTATTTAGGATAGGAGCGAATAAATGGGAAACACAGCCTCCTTTTACAAATTTTAAGATACTTGTTTTTGTTTATGTCCCTATCATATACTGATATACTTCGTAATCGGAAGTTGACATACGTGTAGATTTTCTCTTCTTTTTTTTCTTAATGAAATGTTCGTAAATGTTAAGATTATTGGAACTCTCGTCCATATTATCTATGTCATTAATTTGATTATAAGAGTTGTTCAGGTATAATTTGTCTCTGAGAAGCAGATGGTGGAAATTATATTTAGGAATTCAGGAAATTAACCTATCTTAGAACCCTATATTCTGCAGTAGTACGGCATATTATCGGATTTAGTTTGTTATGAAATTGAATATCAAAGGTTAAATTGAGTTGGAAACTTATCTAGTTATCTTAGCTTTTTTTTAAAAAAAAACAAAGTTAAACAGGTGTTCATAAGCTTTAATTATCATAACAATTATCCAAATCTCAATACTAAACCTGATAGAAGTTGCAATTTCAAAATTTAAATCACAACCATGAAACTCAAGTTAAGATTGCATGTGGCAATTTAGAACTTTTTATAAGGAGATTGCATGAACATATTGGTCCCCGTTGCCAGTGATTGAGGATGTGGCATTAACTCCCTTTAATGAAGTAATTGTAGGAAGAAACCAGTTAGTATCTTCTCACAAAGTTTGGACAGGAGTTGAGCAATCTTCAAGGGTAGCAGTCTAACAGATGACAAAAAGGTTGTACTGTAAGAGAAGCATTTATAGGGTTTCAACATCTGATGCTAGAAGCTGACAATACTTGCGAACGTGAGCTGCTGCTTTCCTGATGCTTTCTTGCAGACGGAGAAACCTAAAGTGTAATTAGATGAAGCAAGCAAGAGATTAATTAACTTACATCTGATCATTTTTTATTTGAAATACTTATTAGAAACAGCCAGTTCCATACACTAGTTTGGTAATGAATTAAAAAATTACCATAGTTATTCCAAGATTGCATGAGAACCAATATTTGTCACCGGTTGTAGAGATTCGACTAATTAGAGTTTCTCCTTTTCCATTGGTTTCTTCCTAGCCACAAAGCTCTCAAAAATTTGTTGACTAAACGAGCGATAGTTCAATAGTAGTCCAAGAATATGACATGTTAAGATGTCTAGTACAACATGTCAAGGTAGGATATCATATCATAAGATGCTTTTGAACTTATTATTTAGTGGAATTAGTATTGGACTACCATTTATTATATTTTTCTAAGCTTTATCAATTAATAGCACAGTACTTCAACTTGCTTTTAGATGTGTGCTTTGGCTTGTAGTGCCAAGATTAATGGTTTAAATTATCAGTTTTCGTAACATGACAGTTGATGAAACAAGTAACAGTGATAAATTATCATTCATACACTACGCAGACATCACAACATCCAGTGCTTGCGTACTTAATCCTGTAGATAATCATAATTTGTTTGCATGCTTATTATTTAGGAGGAGGAAAGAAGAAATTAAAGAAAGTCAGAAATAATACATAAACATGCATACCTTCAATATTTCAAGTGCTGGTATTTATTTTGTGACTCTGATCTAACGCTTTTTGGCTAGCAGCAGCAGGTCTGCTAGAATTTGTGTATATCAGATGTGAAAATTTTAACATGCACTTCGATTCAGATGTAAATGAAACTTAATTTCTTACGAATATAGAAGTCGTCATACGCTTGAAATGGAGATATAGAGTGCCTGGCCTGCTCTTAATAGCTAGGAATACACATGGTGCTGTGTCTATCGTCTGATAATAAGTTGGGGCCTGCCAGGCTCCCCGCATGCCAAATAGGAAGGTCGCCAACATTTTTGACAAAAACTTCTTACATGGCATTCAGGGAGCCAGGCAGAACACTTCATTTTCAGACAAAAAGACTGCCGACCAGCTGATAATCATCACCTTTGTCTGTCTGAAATCAGGAATATACATGCATTTCATTCATTTTAACATGTCTACTCTAGTCCTACAGTACATTAAGATATCTAACAAGCATATTCATCATCTATACGTCCACTTCTGAACCAACATTTACGTACCTCTGCTTGCTACTCATGCCAAAGAAGGTTGAAGATAACAGCACTCAGGCACTAATCACTGTTTTCTCGTACAACAAATGGCTGAGGAGTAATAGCAAATTAATTTCTGTGCAAGAGCCATCCTTTTCTCCACGGTGGGAAACAACTAATAGAATGTTGGGTTTTATAGAAATCGGGGAGGGAAAAGAAATAGAGAAAGTTTGAGAAGAGAAAGTACGGAGAGAGACAAAGACAAAAGGAAAGGTTGATGTAGAGAAAATGATGGATAGTGGAAGGCGGCAGCATAGGCTTGTTTGCAAGTAATATTCAATAGAAAGAGACAAAGCAGCTACATGGGTTTTACAGGTAACTTTTTTGTTGTTTCTTTCCTTGATAAGGTAAAACCAACAGACCTGTGTTTACTCGATATCCCTCAGTTTCTTCTTTCATGATTCATCTAGCTATCTGCCTTTTCTTCTGGAAACCTTTTTCATTTATCTGGTATTTGATGCAGATTTGCATGCAAAACCAATTAATCTACTATATCAATGGAGACTGGAGAATGTTACTTAACCCAGGATGGTTCTTTAATTTCTTGACAGGGCCAAAACCATCACGTAAGACAGAGACAGTATTACAAACGCAGGATGTGTTACTTCTGGGCAGCTATCAGGTAATGTGGACAAAATCCTGTCAGAAAAAATTATTAATTATTACGTTAAACATATTCTTTTACGTTTGAAGATGAAGACAATTGTTGGTTATAGATTACTACGAGTTACGTTGTAGACACTAGAATAAAAGAAGACGATGGTTAAGGGTTAAGTAATGGAAGATTACTATAAAAAAAGGAGTTTAATATTAAAAATAAAATGGACCTTGTAAAGAGAATCGATTCTAGAGGAAGTAATGGAAGATGATAATTAAGGATTAAGTAATGAAAGATTATTATAAAAGTGAGTTTACTATTAAAAATATAACGGACCTTACAAAGAAAATCGATTTATGGGAGAGTACATGGAAGATGATGTTAATGATTAAGTAATGGAAGATTATTATATAAATAATGTTAAAATATAATCAACCTTATAAAGAGAATTGATTTAGGAAAAAGTTGAAGATAAAGCAAACACGTGCAGGGCTGGGAGGGAAGAGGTGAATTGTGTGTAAACAAGATTGCAAGATACTTTCAAATGATAATATCCTGCTGAACTAAATAAGTTTTTGTATAGAAAGATCCTATCAACTTTTGAAAAGATCTTGTTAGCGTTGAAAACAAAAGGATCTTGTTAATTATTTAAAGAACGAAAGGAGCCTGTCAATTGAAAGGAGCCTGTTAGCGCTTAAAAAGAAAAGACTATGTTAATTGATAGGAGCTTGTTAGCATTCAAAAAGAAAGAAGTCTGTTAATCCATAGGAGCCTGTTAACGCTCAAAACGAAAGGGACCTCTTGCAATATAAAAACAGAAGGAGTCTATTGTAAGACCGAAGGAGTCTCTTGAAAACACAACTTATAATTCAAGAATTTAAAAGTTAGGAAGAGAGAAAGAATGACACAGATGATTTATAGTCGATTTATACTGACTCAGCTAATAACGAAGCCTACGTCCAATCTTCAAGTATCCATCTTGAGTATTTCACTATAAGAATACAAGTATTAAATTTGACGAGCCTCTCTAAACTCACAAATATATATTTTTCAAGATTCTTCAACCTTCACACTGAAAGTATTTAATAAGTCTTTACAAGCTCTTAAAAATACATATAAAGTAAGTTTAATATAAGCTCTCAAAGAATAACAATCTTTCTCTCGATAAAGTGTTTTCACTTTCTAAGACATAAAGAGTTTGGTATAACTTTTAAGAATGTTGATACTACTAAAGCATTTCAAAAATCTGTGCGTTTTTTGCAAATACAGTGACTCTTCCTTAAGTAGACATTTTCTTCAACTAGTCGTTGCTTCATTTTAATTCCGAGTTAACATTGTATTTAACGAATCTTCAATATCATCTCTGCTAAAATCTTCAATATTTAGAAGTTAGGAAAAAAATCCATCAAAACATTCAAAGCTAATTATTTGAATTAGTAAGATCCTTATGGATGTTATGGAACCATTTCTAATTAGGTAAATTCATAAAGAAGGTCCTTAGAAGAAAGGAAGCAACTTTAATAATTTTACTGTTGCCTATACAAGGAAATAAATCTAATTTGAATTTTAAAATATTATAAATTTATCATCAAAATCGTTAAAAATAAACCTTGAGCTAACAATCTCCTCCTTTTTGATGATAACAAACAATAATAGATATATTTTCAATTTTCAAATAATAATAAAGGATTTCGAAAGATACTTGTAAACTTTATATGTTCTTACTCACAGTTATAATTAGAAAGAGCCTGACTTCTAAAGGAAGGAGCCTATTGTTTATATATCACAGACTTAAAACTTCACAAGTTCAACAACAATAGTTAGCATAATATTTTAGCAGCAGTTAGTAGAATATATCACAGTTGAATATATCACAAATATTAATCAGTAAAAAATAAATATCTCATCAAAGCAATATTGAAAATATATCACAGATGCAAAAATATATCGTTAACTATTCTCCCACTTTGTCATTGTAAAAAAAAGGAGGAATTGAATTTAAGCCGTAAGAAATATCACGAGTATGTAAGAAAAAATCCAAGTAAAAATAGTAACAAAGTTATTTAAGAAAATCAAGAATTTTTTTAAGAAGAATTTGCACGTCAAAGATTTCGTTTTGCAGGCTATCAATATATCTGTACATTTGATCCTGATTAGAGCGAATGTCCCTCAGTTGGTGAAGAATCAAGTCATTCATCCTTTAGAGTATGACAGGGGCTAACTTTTATGGGGTAGGATTTAAGAGGTCTGTTGCTCTTTCTAATTTCTTCTTAATCCACATATTGTCCTTCAGCTTGTAACCAAATTGCTAGGGAATTTAAGAGTGGAACTTTGTAGGTTCATTCCAACTTAGATTGTCGAAAGACACTCCAAAATAAGCAAAAATCTTGGTTAACATCTCATACGGTAGACCACTAATGGTATTCTCGTGACTTCCTTTGTCCACCATAAACTTCACAATCATTGCTGGAATGTTCATCTCATTAGCCTTAAAAAGATTATAGACCACATATATACCAGGAGACTGCATCTTTCTACTGAGCTACTCTTTGGAAAAATTGAAGTAGCTAATATGGATGCAAGGCATCTTGGCAGTAAGTCCAAGTGTCTACACTAGGGTTTCCCTTTATGGACATTCTCAATGTGCAGACATATAAAGTCCACAACTTCTCCCAGATCAAGGTTTGCAATATCTCACTTATGACAGGGAAGGTCAATCCTACCTATGAGAATTACAATCAAAATTTTCCCTAAGATTTCCTCTGTAATTAAGATCTCGCACTCACGTACCAACGAGATGATTGCCAACTTCCCATCAATTTCTTTTTTTCTCATGTGTGTGTAAAAATATCTAACCAAGTCATCACACACTGTTTCGTCTAAATTTAAAAAGTTTTCCTAACTAACAGTAAGAAAATAGGAAGAAATGGGAATATCGATATCATCGAATAGATTGGGAGGCAAAATGTGTCCAGGGACCATATTTTTCTTTTTGTAGCACATTTTATACAGAGCTTCAGCTTTCATTGACTATAACAATTTAGCTGGTGCTGAAGATTATCCTTGCTTTTGTTTCTTCGATTTTGATCTTTTTGCTTTGGGGATTTCTTCAAATAGAGCTTCTTTATAAGGTGGCTCATCCCTAACAGTGGGTTCCTCAATCTTTTCTTCGATCATAGGCACTTTGCCTTTTCTTATTTCTTCTCTTTATCTCTTTTGAGATTTTTCTTCTTCTTTCCTTTCAAAGTCTGGGGTTCCTTCTTGTTCAACAAATTTCTCAGCTTATTTTGCAACACTTGCTTTGGTCCATAGTTGTCTTATTAACAGAGTCGATTCTTCATCTGAACCATAATCATTTACAATCCAATACACTTCAAACACTTTCTTATCCTGAGAATTGGGTTGAGGAGTAGTAGAAGGTGGTGCAGAAGTTTTGGAAGAGATGACAGGTAAAGTAAGAGTGGGTAATGAGAATGATGGAGAGTGGAGCCTTACTTTTCTTGCTGGCTCCCCCTCACTCAAAGATTTTTCTTCTTTTTCTTTCTCTCCTTCTTCTTCTTCTTCATTAGAGTTAGAGACTATTGTTGTTTGTGCTCGGAGGATGAATTAAAGTCTGATTCTAAAGATAATATAGTCAAAATCTGCCTTTTTCTCTCCTCTAAAGTCTCATGAATTAGTGTCTTTGAAACTTGGGGCTTAGAGGAAATAGAAGTAAGTTTAGTAGGAGTGTTTAACGATCCTACTATTGGTTAAAGAGAAGAAAACTCAGAAACCAGAGTTTGTTCATGGTGGAGAGTTTCGCCATATCTAGAAGAGGAAGTCAAGGTTTTCTTCTATCCTTTTGATTTTGTTCGTGCCATTTTAAGTAAGCTTGGTAAGGTTTAAGAGATTTGAGAGGTAGCAGAGAGTTAGAGTCTAGAGAGGAAAGAACGACACCTATGAGAAGGACAATGATAAGTAAAAGAAAGAAGTCTGCTACACGATTCTAGGGTGTTGATTTTGTGTGAAGATTAGCAGTCGTATATGCTAATAAAGGAAGTGTGATCGTTTGTGTATCTTTTATCAGTCACGTATGAAAAGTTATTACGCGCATTTTAAAAGCTAAAACGAATTTGTGAAGTAACCTCCTTCTTAGGACACATGTATCCTACTCTATAAAATGAAGAGGAGCCTTTTAAAATAAAAGGGGCCTTTTAAACTAGAAAGGGCCTACTAAACTAAAATGAGGTCTTCTAAACTAAGATGAGCCTACTAAAATAAGAGGAGGCTTACAAAGAAACATATTTGAAGGAGCTTGCTAATGTTTGGTATAGAAAATTCATACGTAAATAATATCAAATAGTCTGCACATACAAAGCTCTTTTCTTAACATACACAATCTATCTTTAGAGAGTGGCTTAGTGAAGATATCAACCACTTGATTTTTAGTATTAACATGCAAAAGATCGATGATTCCTTCTAAAATATGATCTTTAAGAAAATTATGCTTGATTTCAATATGCTTAGTCCTAAAGTGAAGTATAGGATTGTTAGCAAGATTAATTGCACTAGTATTATCACATAATATAGGAATATGATTAAAGTTTAGAGAGAAATCCTAGAGTTGATGCCTCATCCATAAGATTTGAGCATAGTGGCTGGCAGTTGCTAAATATTTTGCTTCAGTTGTTAAAAGTACTATACAATTTTGTTTCTTGTAAGACTAGGAAATAAGACATCCTTCAAGAAATTGATAGTGACCATTTGTGCATTTTCGATCGACTTTATCACTTGCATAATCTGTATCACGATAGCCAAATATGTTAAATGAATCAATTTTTGGATACCATAATCTGAAATTCATAGTCCCATGAAGATATCGAAAGATCTAATTGATTGCTTGAAGGTGGCTTTTTTTTTTATTTAATTGAAAACGTGCACAAAGGCACACACTAAGCATCATATCTAGTCATGAGCTTGTAAGATATAGTGGTGACCCAATCATTCCTCTGTAGTTTGTCTTATTTGTAGCCTTGCCTTTTTCATCCTCATCAAGTTTAGTTCTAGTATACATAGGAGTACTCATCGGTTTGGAGTTCTAAAAATGGTACTTCTTGATGAGTTCCTTTATGTATTTGTCTTGGCTAATGAAGATCCCTTTTTTATTTGTTTAATTTGTAATCCGAGAAAGAAAGATAGTTCTCCCATTATGCTCACTTCAAACTCCCCCTACATTAATGCTTCCTGTTGATTATAACCTTTAGCTATAAGTCTAGCTTTGTTTCTTATCACCTTATCATTTTCATCAAGTTTGTTTCAAAATACCCAATGAGTTCTAGTGACTGTTTTTTTTTTACAATTGAGGTACTAGATTCCAAATTTTTTTTTTGTCAAACTGATTCAATTCGTCTTTCATTGCTTAAACCCAATTTTCATCAGTAAGAGCCTCTTCAACTGTCTTTGGTTCTAATTGTGCAATGAAGGAAACATAATTGTTTTTAAAGGATGATCTAGTTCTTAGATTTTCAGAAGGGTCTCCCAGAATGTACCGATGTGTATCTTGACCTCTCCATTCTCTTGGTATTCTCTGTTGCATAGGCTCCTGCTGAGATGAAGGAGCCTACTCTGTCCTAGCTTCAGAAAGACCTTCTTAATCTTGTAATTTTGAAGATACTATAGGTGTAGTTTGAGTTTGCTATGTATTTTTAGGAGCTAAAGGATGTTATTCATTATCTAAATCATCTATTATTATCAAGGGTAGTGCTTCGTCAAATACCACATGTATTGATTCTTCTATCCTCTTTATTTTTTTATTGTAAACTATGAATCCTTTATTGGCAATGCTGTAACCTAGAAAAATAACTTCAACAAATCTCGCATCAAAATTTTCAAAATTATCCTTTTCATTATTTAACACGAAACACTTGTAACCAAATGCTTGAAAATAAGCAACATTTGGTTTTCTTCCTTTTCATAACTCACAGGGGGTCTTTTGAGAATATGTCTTACGAGACATCTGTTAAGTATGTAATAGGCAGTAGATAGAACTTTTTCCAGTAGCCATGAGGTAGATCAGTTTCATACAATATTTTCTTGGCTATATCAATGGGAGTCCTTGGGCATGAACAATTATGAGATACCCATTTTCATTACAAAAATCTTTGAATTTTTTGTAATCAAATTCTCCTCTATGATGGCTTCGAATTGATGTAATGCAATACCTATTTTTAGTAAGAAATTTTCTACAAAACTTCTCAAAGACTTCAAAAGTATCACCCTTATTTGATAGAAAATCTAAAGTAAATCTAAAGTAATCATCTACTATAAAAAGTTGTAATGTTTACCACCAAAGATTTGAGTCCCAGTAGGACTAAATAAGTCCATATGTACAAGTTCAATCGACTAATTAATAGACACAATATTTTTAGGAGGGAAGTTACTTTTAATTTGTTTTCCTTTTAAACAAGCTTTGCAAGCCTGATTATTCCCAAACTTCAGGTTAGGTAGTCATCTCACTAACTCATTTTTAGACAATTTTAATAAAATGTTCATGCTAGCATGTCCAAATCTTCTATGCCAGATAAATGAACCCTTTTCTATTGAAACAAAACATTTGACATTTTGTGAAGACATATCTTCCAGTTAAGCATAGTATATTGTTTGATTTCTAGGACCAATGAATACAATATTATCATTAAGATTATCAATTATTTCATAATGTGATGCATAAAAAGTAACTCTATAACCCTTATCACGTAATTGACTTACACTCAACAAGTTATGTTTTAATCTATCAATATAAAGAATATTATTAATAGAAACAGAGTTAGAGTCATCAATTTTACCAATTCCAGTGACTTTTGCTTATTTTTATCTGCAAAGACAACATTACCTCCCTCTTTCCTTTCAGTATAGTTGAAATGTGATATTTCACCTGTCATATGTATCGAACAACCGCTATTAACTATCCATCGATTTTCTGTTGTCTCTGTTGTGAAGCACATCTATAGAATTTCTTTATTTTACATATGAGAATGAGTTCTTTCAGTCTTCAAATATACATCTGAGATAATTTCTTTATTTTCTGAAAGTTATAGGAATGACTAATATGACCATGTCCATTATAGTAATTGCATAAAATAGATGAATGAGAATTACTATAACTTTTTTTATTTATCAAGCTCCTATTGTTTTTACTTTGGCTGCTACTAGATTTAACAAAGAAATTCTTATACGGCCTTATCATATTCCAGCTTTATCAAAAACACCTTTACCATTCCTACATAATGCATCAAAATTGTTCCTTCCGTCAACAAAATTAGCAAGATCTTTTTCTAAAGAAACAATTTTTTCTTCTAACTGTTTTACCTTAACAGAATCATTTTCAAGCAATGCATTCTCTAACTTACTTACCTTTTCCTCCAAGAATTCCTTTTCAGAGATTTTTTACTTATTGTCATTTTCAAGGGATATAATTGTAGACAACAAATTTTTATCATCATTTTCTAGTGATTTTTATCTTATTCGTCAAGGATGCATCATTATTTTTGGACTTATCAACCTTTTGAA
>JAOSBN010000177.1:5399415-5434401 GCA_027563595.1 Erythroxylum suave
TTTTATGCAAATTAGTTAACATTTTATTTTTAAAAATTAAATTATTTAATATATTAGTTTTAAAATATGAAATAAGTAACTTTTTTATTATTTGATTCAAAATTAAACTTAGCAAAATCAAGAATTTCAGCGTTTTATTTATTATCTATGTACAAATATTCGACAATTACAAAATTTTATTCAATTACAACTTTCTCCTCTCTAAGCCTACAGTCTAAAAGCATGACAGTAAAAACTCGTCGTCATCCATCAAAGAGCAAGGCATCTCCTCTCCACTTCCATACTCAAATCTCAACGGACTCAGCAAAGGAGCTTCCTTCACTTCGTCAAAAGACACCGTCGCTAGCCCACATTCATCCAAACCCCACCAACCCGAGCTAGCGGGTTCTCCGCCCGACCCATCCTGATCATCCCCGACCCGTTTCCCCACATTTTCAACCCCAGCAGCTTTAGCCGCCGCGAGCTGGATATCTCTCGTAGAACACGACTTGGGCAGAGGCAACGACCCGACAGAGTCCGGGAAGTTGAGACTCGCCGAGTTGCCTTTCAAGTAGAAAGCTGCGGAGTCGTATGCCCGCGCCGCCATCTCCGGAGAACCGAAAGACCCGAGCCAGACTCGAGTCTTCTTACCCGGCACTCTTATTTCAGACACGTACCGGCCCCAGCTCCGTTGTCTCACCCCGTGAAAAGGGTTCTCGGGTTGCCGGGCCCTCTTCTTAGAACCACGTTTCGAGGGCGGTCTTGATTCAAATAGGTTTGGTTTTGGCTCATGAGGAGGCTCTGAAAGCAGAGACATGGGAAAGATCAAACTACCACCAATATATTTCTCTTTCAGTTCACGAACTGATTCACTACCTTTTCCAGGACGTGCATGAGTTTCCAGAGAATAAAGAGAGTGTATATGTTGTTGTTCTTTTAGCTTCTGAAAGTAGGTGATTTGGTTCAGATATAGAGTTCTTATTAATGGTGTGAGTGTGACAGTTTATATATGGAGGTAGCATGGATTACAGACAAAGTGAAGCTAGCTGGCAACTAAGCTTTTTGGTACAAATTGAGTTGAGTTTTGATAGGACACTGATAAGTACGTAAATAGTACTCTGAACATAAACATTGCAATGACACAAATAACCTAGTCTTCTTGCTCCTGTGTGTTGTGGTCTTCCTAACAAACAACACAGGGAATTAAAGACAAGACTTGCATTAATCATTGAACCCCTTGCAATTTAACTACTTTTAAAGAAAATGCTTAATATTAATATCAGATGTCTTCACAGTTTAACTATTAATACAATCCTTTTATTGTCAGCATATGGATTTATAATTGTGCACTAAAAAGAGGGTAATATGGGTAGAGTTTGGAATTCCTTACGGGTTAGGTAATGCAAGGAGAGTCAGGCATGATGAAGATAGAATAAGTGAAAAACGCGTTAAAACAGCTGTATTTTGGAAAGGTGGCAAAAATATATCAAAAGCCAACATACATATTGCTTATGTATATTATGATTCACACCGTGTTGACTTCATTTTCTCTTTCTTTCGACCTTTCACTATCCTAAAAGAATTATGGTATGACTACACTTCTACTTTCTTTACCGTCCTAAAAATCATCTTTTCATCTGCCACAATTCAACATAAGCCCTTTCTATTTGTATTGTCGTTAGAGAAAGTTCCTCCAAGGTCGAGGCGTCAAATCTAAGATCAGTAAATGGCCGAGTGATGAAGAAAATTCCTTAATTAAGTTTATGGTCAGAGAGTTGGTAGAGGCCTGTGTAGTACAGCTACATAAGAACTTGAATTCACCTTTGCTTGGGTCTTGAGAAACAGAAGGTCTACTAATAATGTTAGGCAAGATGTGGTTCGTGTAATTATGTAGTCCGTGTATTGTTTAAGTCTAGTCGTTGTTAGCCAGTAGTATTCAGATTAGCAGATGCTGATGTTAAAAGCCCTTTTGCTGTTCTCCAATCCAAAACTAGATAGTCTGTGTTTAGATGGGTTTTGGTCCAAAATATCAATCTATTTTAACAGTTGGACAATCTATTTCAACGCCTTCCCTCAAACCGATAATTATAATATAAGTTTAAGATCTTGCATAGATTCTTTCATATTGCTTACTGTAAGCAACTTTTTGAACTCTTCAAATGCAATTGATTTGAGGAGTTTTTGTGAACAAGTCAACGACTTGATATTCAGTTTTAGTAAAGAAGATCAACTATTTTCTCCTTTGTATGGTCATCTAAGATGTCTTATAGCAATATAATTACTCCTTTAATATAAAACCAAAAATTTGGACAGTTTAATGGTTGAGCTATTGTCACAATAAGTTGAAATAGAACTTTCGTGATTGAAATGAAGCTCCTCAAGAATATTCTTTAATAATATTGTTTGATAAGCATGTTAAAATATAAAATAAAAATAGAAATTTATAATTTTGACCGGTCGTCAATGGCTTCAAAGCTTTAATTAAGAACATGAGTTATCAATATAGAGACATGAGCTGTAAACAGTTAAGTATGAGGTGACTGAGATAAATTATTTGTACCACAATTTGCCTCTGATTCTTATATGTATAAGTATTGTATTAATTGTGATGATATATAGATGAATGAAAAGAAAATTACAATTGCATTTTCAATCTTTTGCTGATGTCCTCTCTCCTTTATCATTATTATTCATCATTTCTTTTATTATTTTTAGCCTTCCATTTCCTTTTTTGATGTTGCTTCATTAAATATTAAAGTTCACTTTCCTAAGCTTCCGCATATAAATCTAACAATTTTGGTATCAGAGCCTTGTTCTAATCCTTTCATAAATAATCATGGCATCCAATACCCAATCAACCTTTAGCTGTGCTTAAGATCTAGTTCCTATCTTTACTCGTGAGAATTATGATTTTTGGTGCATACAAGTGAAAACACTCTTTATCTTGCAAGATTTATAGGATATCGTCGAAGAAAGCAATGAGGAGCCTGAAAGTTCAGCGCAACTGCAGACGTGGACATAAGCTGCCAGAAAGGAGTACAAGCAAAATGTACAAAGAGAAGCATGGGCATTACTATTTCTACAACAAGAGGTAAGCAAAAGCATTTTCCCTAGAATATCTAATGCAACTAAAGAAAAAGTTGAGTGGGGGATTGAAGCAACAATTTGGAGGCTACGAAAAGGTAATTTCCATAAAACTTCAAACTATTTGGAGAGAATTCCATAATTTAGCAATGAAGGATAATGAAACTATCCAAGAAGTTTCATCCAAAGTTTCAACAATGATTAATCAAATTAAAAGTTATGGAGATACCATTGCAGATAAAAAAATAATTGAAAAATATTGAGATCTTTACCAGCAAAATTTGAACATATAGTTGTAGCAATTGAAGAATCCAAGGATCTGAAAACATATTCTTTGGAGCAATTATTTGATTCGCTAGAAGCACATGTAAAAAGGATGAGCAAATTCTTAACACAAGCCTTGAAGCAAGCATTTAATCAAACTGCAAGATCAGAGAAAATAATTCTACAACTACATCAACTAGCTCAACAAATAGAGGAGGTTCAACATACAGAGGATGTGGAAATCTATCTCAAAGCAGACAAGGAAGAAGCAATAATCAACAAAGAAATGTTCCAAGTAATCCTAAACGATTTTGCACTATTTGCAAAAAGCCTAGATATGAATCAAAAAATTATCAATATAGATGCATAAGGTGTAAAATTTCTAATCATTCATAAAGAGACTGTTAGTACAAAGACATGCATCTAAGTAATTTTTCTTAAAAAAAGGGAAGTAAGTCAAGCATTTTATTCATACATGTCTAGTCAAGAAGAAACAAAAAATACATGGTATTTGGATAGTAGATGTAGCAGTCATATTTTAGGCAACAAACAATTCTATATGCAGATGGATGAAAATTTATCATCTAAACTCAACCTTAGAGAGGGAAAATTGCACGATGTCAAAGGAAAAGAAGTAATTCAAGTGAACTCTAAAACATGTGACTCTAAACTTATCCATGATGTTCTATATGTACCTGGCTTAACATCAAATCTCTTAAGTGTTGGCTAGTTACTTACAAAAAATTATTCTATTAATTTTGATGATGATAAAAGCATAATTTTTTATAAAAATAAAAATATCATAGTGGCAAAAATAAAAATGAATCAAAATAATGTTTTTCCTCTTATCATGCCACGTGATAAAAAATATGATTTCCAAAGTCAAAAAAAATGGATGATTCATATTTATGACATTTGAGGTATGGACATTTAAATTACAAAGGCCTAAAATTATTAAAAGACAAAAACATGGTTTTAGGCCTACCTCATATTGTCCATATAGATAAAATTTGTAAAGGATGCTTATGGAAAAATGCATTGACTGACATTCCTAAAAAATACATAGAGAACAAAAGGACCACTAAAGTTGGTACATGTAGATATTTTTGGACCAACTCAAACTCCATCACTCAATGGGAGAAGATATTTTCTTCTGTTCGTAGATGATTATACCATAATGATGGGGATATATTTTCTAAAGGATAAATCAAAAGCATTTTCAATCTTCCAACAATTCAAGGCACTAGTGGAGAAGCAAGTTGGGAAGCCAATGAAGACACTTTGAACAGATCGTGGTGGAGAATTTATATCGAAGCCTTTCATGGAGTATCGCCAACAACATGGAGTTCAAAGACAATTGACCCTTCGCCACATGCCACAACAAAATGTCATTCTAGAACGAAAGAATAGAACAATTGCAAAAATGGCTCGAAGCATGCTGAAAGAAAAAGATCTACCAAATGATTACTGGGCAGAAGCTATAAATACTGATGTCTACATTTAAATAGATCCCCAACAAAAGCAGTAATGAACAAAACTCCATATGAAGCATGACACAGACAAAAGTCTCACGTACAACTCTTAAAGTTTTTGGATGCATAGCTTATGCACGTCCCCTCACAGTATAGAGAAAATTTTGATGAGAAAGGAGAAAATTTTCTCTTCATCGAATATAGTAACGAATAAAGAGGTTATCGTTTATATAAATATTTGATGAATCTGCATCCTGGAATTTCGAAGACGGCTCCAGTACAGGTACAAAAATATTTGAAGAAATTGCAATTCAACGAAACTTAGAGAAGCAACCTATGCAAGGTTCAAACCCAAGCACAAGTCAACAAATTCCAAAGTCAAGCACGAGTTGCAAAGCAGCACAAAATCTAAGCCAAATTGTAGACATAGCACTATATTCAGAATCACCACCCCCCAAGAAAGATACACTTCCTTAGAGAAATTTATGGAACTTCGCATACTGCTTTCTTTGCATGTGAACCACAAAATTTTGAAGAGGCAATATAGGATGATATATCGATTAATGCAATGGATGATAAAATTGCAACAATTGAAAAGAACAATACTTGGGAGCTGGTAGACTTACTTGAAGGCAAGGAGATAATTGGATTAAAATGGGTTTATAAGACAAAATAAAAGGAAGATGGAACCATCCAAAAGCACAAAGCAAGGTTGGTTACCAAAGGATACTCACAGTAGCCAAGTGTCGACTTTATAGAGACATTTGCACCAGTTGTCTAAATGAAGACAATCATAACAATTCTCACATTAGCTGCTGAAATGGAGTTGCCAGTTTATCAATTAGATGTCAAATATGCCTTTCTTAATGGTGAACTCAAAGAAGAAGTACATGTGGAGCAGCCTTTGGGTTACACTATCAAAGGAAAAGAAAATAAAATTTTGAAATTAAAAAAGCATTATATGGATTAAACAGGCACCTCATGTCTGGAACAACAAAATTGACTCATACTTTCAAAAAAATGGATTTCAGAGAAGGCCAAGTGAGCCTTCGTTATATGTGAAAAAAGAAGGTATAAAAGATAATTTTATTGTTTGCTTATATGTTAATGATTTAATTTATACTGGCACGAACCCAAAGATGGTAGAGGAGTTTAAAAATTCGATGATGAAGGAATATGAGATCATGGAGCTTGGATTAATGAAACATTTTCTTGGCATCCAAGTTTAACAAACAGAAGGAGAAATATTTATTTCCCAAGAAAAATATTTGAATGATTTATTGACAAAATTTTGCATGAATGATTGCAAACCAATCTCAACTCCAATGGCTTTGAACAAGAAGTTGCGAAAAGATGATAGTGTAAAAAAGTTGATCCAAAAATCTAGAGAAGTCTAGTTGGATGTCTTATATATTTAACAAATATAAGGCCAAACATTGTTTTTGTAGTTAGTTATGTTTCCAGATTTATGCACGAGCCAAGCAAAAATCAATTCAATGTTGCAAAAAGAATTTTACACTATCTGCAAGGTATGAAAAATTTTGGAATCAAGTATGCCAAAGAAGCAAACAACAAGGTTGTGGGATATACAAACAGTGATTGGGCAGGATCCATAGATGACCGTAAAAGCACTTCAGGATATTTATTTTGTTTAGGTACAACCAATTTCCTAGTCATTAAAGAAACAATGGACTGTTGCACTATCTTCAATAGAAGCATAATATATTTCAGCAACAGAAGTAGCATGTGAGCAGTATGGCTTAGAAGAATTTTGTTAGACATGCAACATAAAGAAACTACTCCAACTATCATCAAGTGTGATTATATGTCATCAATAGCAATGACAAAAAATCCAGTATTCCACAACAGTACAAAATATATAGAAATTCGACATCACTTCATCAAATATCTTGTCGAAGAAGAAGAAATCTAACTTGATTTTGTTAACACAGTTAAGAAACTAACAAATATTTTTACCCAAGCCCTCAACATATGAAAAGCAAGAAGGTTTCAAAAACACCATCAAAATTATAAATTAAAAGGGGGTGTTAAAAATATAAAATAAAAATAGTAATTAGTTTTGATCGGTCAATGATGATAAAGCTTTAATTAAGAACATGTATAGACATGAGTTGTAAACAGTTAAGCATGACGTGGCTAAGATAAATTATTTGTACCACAACCCGCCTCTGATTCCTATATATATAAGCATTGTATTAATTGTGATGATATATAGAAGAATGAAAAGAAAAATACAACTGCATTTTCAATCTTTTCCTCCCGTCCTCTCTCCTTTATCATTATTATTCATCATTTCTTTTATTATTTTTATCCTTCCATTTCCTTTTTTGTTGTTTCTTTATTAAATATTAGAGTCCACTTTCCTAAGCTCCATGTATAAATCCACAAAGCACATGTTATTATTGTTACAAGCTTGTCTTCAATATTTAAAAGAGTGACAATATATTTCTTCTTTATTGATCATAAAATAGCTCCTAATTCTATCATAAAGATATATCCAAATGTGCATTACCTATAATCTTGATCTGCCAACTGATATCTGTTAATGAATATAAGCAAACCAAACTTTTTCCTTTCTTATACAATATTCCGTAATATGTTGTTCCTTGCAAACATCATAATACCTTTTTTTGTAGCCATAAGGGGCATCTTTATACATTCCAACAATATTTTGATAAAAATTTCATTAAGCATAATGTCTAGTTTTATTGTAGTTAAGTATGTCAAAATTTTCACAATTTTTTTTAAAGAGTTGTAAACTATTTTATCTTTAAGGTCTTTAATAACCTTCATACATGTTTTACTTTAGGGCTGTCTTAGTCCATATAAACCCTTTTTAATCTAAAATTATTTGTCTTTCTTATCCAACTTTAGCATAATTAGAAGGCTGATCAAAAATACCTACTCCTTCAAGATTCTATGTAAAAATGTTAATTTGATATCTAATTGGAAGATAAAGAATGAACTATATACTACAAACGAAATTACTAATCCAATCGTGTCTAGTTTTAAAAATGGACTAAATACGTCCTTGCAATCAACATTGAATCATTTCTTATAACCTTTTGCTACTAAGTTTACCTTAAGCTTGTCAACTTTACCATTTTGTTTCAGATTTATCTTTTAAATATATTTTATTTTAACAGTTTTCTCTCCTTTTAGAAGTTACAATTAACTCCAAAGTAGTTTTTTTTGGTGTACGGATGCCATTCCATCTGCTATTGCTTTCCTTCAGTTTAATGTCAAACAACTTCGTCAGTGAATAAAAGATCACAATTTGACAACAAAATAAAGTTTATGAGTGAATCTTCACTTTAATCAAATTTTTGTTACCTCATACTTAACCATTCAAGTAGGGCTTCTAGTGCTTTGTGAATGTCATTCAGTTATAAGTGTAGATGAATCTGTCACTACTTCTTCTTAAAGTTACTAATGTGGTTGCTTACCATTTAAGGTCAACAGGTATATTTTACTAAATAGATTATTCGTTATATTCCCAAAATTTGTGTTTATTGAAGATTATGTCATGGCTTATGATAGTATTTTTATTGTGATGATTATATAGGTTGTAAGCTTTAGAATAATCACTTGCCCTGATAAAAATTTCTCACTTTTGTGATTTAACTTCTTTGTCTTATTATCTATGACATAAGCATAACCTATGTATCTAAAAATTTTAAAGGAAATAGTGGTTGGTTAATGACCACTTAATGCTTCTTCTAGTGTCTTATTTTAAATTGCTTCTCACTATATTTAGGATTATGTGATTCTTTCTCTTGCACATAACATTTTGTTTTTGCATATAGGTTATTGTCAATTGATCCTTAATTCCACATACATCTATATCTATATATCTATATCTACATATACATAAACATATACATATCACAAAGTTTTACAAATTTATGTGAAGTATACTCTCAACTATAGTATGTGCATAGCATCTGAATTGGATATCATGTTTCTTTCTCAACAATGGCTTTAAAGCTTTTGAACATATTGAAAGTTTTTTATTTTAATTTTATTTTTTTGGTCAAATCAGTTGTAAAAGTGATAATATAATGTTTACCTCTACTTGGAGCAAGATTCATCAACCTACAAAGCTTAAAGTGCATAATTTCTAAAAACTTTCTTAGTCTTCGTGTCTTTCCTTTTGGAAATGAATCTATATGTTGTGTACTAATAACACATTCTTCAAATACTTTTATTGGAGTTTAGAATGTTAGAAGGTCAATACCATTATCTTTTGTTGGAGTGTTTTTAAACCCTCAAATTCAGATGACTATATTGGACATGTCATAACCAAGCATCATCTTTGAGTATTGTTGAGAGATAAGTTTGAGAAATAAAAATAAAGAGAAAAATGTTATATTCATTGTCATTTTAACTTGAGCATTCAAGCCTAGTTTGACGTCATAAATGTGACAAACACCATTTTTTATTGTGATCTCACACACTTTTTCTTACAGTTGACTAATATTTAATAATTTGGTCCTTAAATTTGGAACAAAAATAATATTAGAGATTGTTTCAATATTGTTTGCTTTAGTTGGCATGGTTATCTATCCTTTTCCTATAGTTAAGACTTTGGTGTCATTGTCAAACTTCGCATTATATTTATATCTCATCTAAATTAGAAAATATCATTTTTCATTGTGCATATTTTTGTTGTAACTAGTGTCCATATTTCATAAGTACTTCTTACTTTCTTCCATGGTGTGACAACTGTCAATAAAGATATTTTCTCATGTATTTCTACGAAAATAAATTTTTTCTACATTGTTTTTAGACAAGTTAGTTCTATATTTATTTTGATAATGTCCACACCTATGACATTGGAAGGATTTCATATTCAACTTATTTAATGACTTTAAATTTTCAATAGTTGTTTAAAGCCTTCAATGTCTTCTTTCGATATCATTTCCTCTTCTTTAAAATTTTGAATTACGATTATCCTAAAATTGTTCATTTTGCGAACATCTTCCTTCATTCTTGCCTCTATCTCTACCTTGATGTCCTCTCTTTGAAACTGAAAGGTGATTATCAGATGTGGCTTATAATGCCTTCTCCTGTGTGTCTTGTTATTAATTTGTTTACTGCTTATAAACTATTAAAGGACCTTGCAATTTATCAATTGAAAGAAGATGAAGTCCTTCAATTCTTCAGTTGAACATACCATATAATTAAATTTATGTTTTATTAAATAAAGAATCTTTTTGACCATAGTCAAGTCCTAAATCCTCTCATCATGAACCTACATCTTGCTAGCAATTATCTTTATCCTTGAGAAAGAAATCAAAAACTAATTATTTATACTTATTCAATATAATTCAGATTTTGACAAAGTGATTGAGTTGTTGACTCTTCACCTTTATTGATACTTGGAATTTTTTTCATAGAATCCAAAATCTACTTTAAAGTGTCCACGGAAAGAATAGTTTCTAAGATTGGATGATCAATAGCTTGAAAGAGATAATTCATCATCTTAAGATCCTTTAGGAGTAGCCTTTCAAGTTCTGATCTTTGTGCATCTATCAAGTATTATGCCTATTGATGGTTTAGTATCGACTTATCATAAGGATGCCTTAATGGTCATAGTGACCATTAGAGCAAAGGATTGTTGATAAAAAAAAAATTAGTTTTCATGGTTGTTACATAGTTGTTTTTGTTTTTATAACATTATTTTAGTTGTTCACTCTCCTTTTTTCTGCTCGTATCACTTACTCTTTGCTTTTTTACTCTCTTAAAGTATTGTTTAAGCACTCTTAATCATTTTTAACCTTGCTATGAGATTACTACTCTCTAGATTAACAAAAGAATATTATAAATTTTTATTTATGGCCTACTGCAGCCTTTATAGATTGATATATAATTTAAAAAAGACAAAATTAGACATTAGGTAAAATTGATAATTAAAAAACTTAACCAATTTGACCGGTTCAACCGTAAAAATCTTGAATTGTCCAACTTTTCGGTTTAGTTTTAAACTTTCTAATTTGATTCACTTTAATAACTCTTGTTGCTAAAAATTGATCAGTTTATTAATTAATCGGTCAATTTTTGTAAATAATAAGTTCTTATAAACCAAAATAAATCAATTAATTTTCATTTAATAATCTCTTTTTTCAATTAAACTTAAAAGTCTTCAATTAATATGAACATTATCTTTCATTCATATTTCAAATTCTTTAATTTTATTTAATCTTTAGCCAGTTTTATAACGACTTAATATCGATTGAACCTTTTAAATCTAAAATCTCTTGTTTTACTGGTTTAACTTTCGGTCCAATTTTTAAACCATTGTGTCAAACATACAAAGAAGTAACAAATTCTTCAATTAAACCCCTGAACAAAGGAGAAACTTGGATTGAATCAAATAAAAACAAGTAAACAAGAATTAAATATTGCAAAACTTATAGACTTCGTGTAGCAAATTTACCAATATCTAAATATGTTTATTGTGAAATATATTCTTATATATGATAAAATTTGTATTCTTATCTTATAATCATAAAAGAGACAAATAAAAATTTATAAAATAGAAATAAATAAACTTAATAGAATATTAATTAATGAAAGGAAGTAAAAATAAATAAAACGAATCAATTCTTAAAGAGATAAAATATTTTTAAAATAAATTGAAACAATAAATTTTAACTTTAAAAGCACATCATAAGCCTTCATTTTAGTTTTCATTTAATTTTTAATGAATTCATAGTTCAAGTCTTCTTAATTCTTGTATACTTTATTGATCACTTAATATAGTGCTCACAACACCATAAATATGTTGTTATCACTAGTATATCATTATGAAACTTTAGACTTAATTACACAAACATCCCCATTTTCAAATGCATTTTTGTCCATTACAGATAATACTATATATTGCATTATACATAATAAACTTTCCTATGGATGAAATGCCATTAAGTATTATAAATGAAAATTTGAGTTTAAGAAAGAAAAAAATCTTAAAATATGTAGTATGAAAAAATATATATACTTCACATCAAACTTTTATGCAGATAAATAATAAAGATATGATATCTTCTTCATAGAACTATTATAATTTAAGCTTTATTATAGTGGTACGCCTTTATTTGGTAAAGAAACATTTTACTTTCAAAACTACTTCAGCCCCATAACTATGCTCGTAAACCACTCATCGAAAACTCCCACTACATCTCTTCTTCCAATGGGAACCACGATTGGATCCATCTTCCGTACACTCTAATCTCTTTACTTGAGTTGCCCGTGAATGGGTCCTAATTGTGACAGGATGTTACAGTTTAAGCCTTTAAGGCATCATCATCTTTTTCAAATGTTTGAGGGGAAAACAGCAAGTAACGTCATCGGAGAAAAATTTTGGAGACAAAAGATCCGCCATTGTAGCCCAATATCGAGGACATGATGATAACCTAAGTCATAGCCACTACTACCTTGCAAGTTGCATTATTGGCTGCAATAAAAGGAAGGAAGTGGCAAAGAGTAAAACCAAAGCCTCTGATTGGGGTGACTATGTGGTGCGAAATAAGAGTCATACACACATTATTTCTAATAACATCAAGAGTTAGAATCTCACAACTTTCTTACTTTAACTTATCAAATACTTTATATTAATTTTATATTTTTATTTAATATATATTTAAAAATAGTAATTATAAATTTTAAATTAAAGAAAAGAACAACAACAATACACATACTCTCTTTCTAATATTTCGAAGATATTAAATTGGGTTAAAGATATACTCCATTAGGGTTTAAATTTAGGTCAAAATGTGATGTATTTGTAGTGTGTAACACAAGTCTTAGTTACACGCTCAGGATTTAATGTAAAAGTGAATAAATAAAGAAAACAAGAGAAATACTTGTTTCTACTTCTATAATTTTAAATGAGCTTTTTTATGTTTGAAATAATTGTGTTTTCATAATAACTTTTACAAAAGCTGATCTATCAGATAATGTTAACGTCTTTTTACAATTTTCTTAACATGTAAACCTTTTAACAAGTTAGACAATCTAAACATTTACAACTTATTTAAGCA
Organism: Erythroxylum suave; assembly: GCA_027563595.1. NCBI lineage: Eukaryota > Viridiplantae > Streptophyta > Magnoliopsida > Malpighiales > Erythroxylaceae > Erythroxylum > Erythroxylum suave. Next base: position 5,412,281 of record JAOSBN010000177.1, read on the forward strand.
ATTGTATGTCTACCCATATTGATTATGGTTCATTTTTTTTACTAAACTTTAGCCTATTATCCTAGATCTTGTATTGGACTATTTTATTATCTTTAACCAAATTAAATTCGGTTTTGCTTAATTGTAGATTTATTAATCATAAAATTATAATTAATTATTGTCCAACGTTAGAAAAATTACTAACAGTAAAAAAAAGGTCAAGAAAATACTCGAGTTGGACCTACTTCCTTCACTTTGTTTATTACCGAAAACATGTTCTCATAATGCACAAATTACCGATTGGATTGGATAAGGATTTTCAGGATGCTTTTGCTAGGGAAATTGCAAGTCAATCATTTTTCAATCGTACAAACCATTCTTTAAGAGATTCTATAAATGACATCAAATCAATCTAGTAGCTAGAATTTAAAGTAAAAATAAGGCATATCAGATGAGTTAGTAAGGGACTTTTTTAATTTAAGTGAGGTTGTAGGTTTAAACCTCTTCATATATGCAGTCGTTTAAAATTTGAGACGAGTTTTATCTCCCATAAAATTTAAATATGGATGGTTTAAAGGTCCGTTCACATAATTGAAATCTACCTAAAACACTTCGTAGCCCAAAAAAGGAAAAAAAAGGTCTAAGCCTACAGCGACTGATGGAAGGTCAAAAACTTATTCCCCATTTATTTGAAATGATATGCAGAAAATGAGCACACGAACACTAACTGGATATAAATCACCATTAACATATCATAAAGATTGCGATCTAAGCGAATCTAAGATTGAGAGATGGGACCCTGAATTCTTCTGTCATTGAATTGCTTGTCTGACGAATTAACTTGACGGGCCAGAATTCTTTCAGAAGAACATCAACATGCTGTGGCTTGCAAATCTGAGCGAAAAGGAGTTGTTGGGGACAAGAAATCAATCTCTTTAGTTCTGCACCTGTTCCTCCCATTAACAGGAATTGACTTTCACAGTGCAATATCTATTATAGCCAGTCTGTCTTCAACTCATCCATGATTGTTGCATATGCTCGCTTTCTGTTTTTCTCCTTTGTGTCCTCTTTTATCATTTACATATAAACTCAGTTAGCTCAAGAACAAAAACATAAAAACAGGAAAAATGCGAAATAGAGATACAAAAATTTTGTTTCAAATATTTAAATCGCAAAAATAAGGATTTAAAAGATGAATAGATCATTAATTTTAAAAAATATTTTCTGTAACTGATACAGATTATTAAACTCTGCTTACTATTAATAGGATATTAATAATTAAAAATATCTTTGAAGTTTACAAATTGTCCAATTAAGACTTCAAATTGTTTTTTTTTTTAATCAATGTAACCTACAACTTCAAATTGAACTACAAATCAACCTAAAATGAACAGACATCAGGTTTATGTAAAATTTAGTTTCAGCTTTTGTTTCTCAATCAAATTTCTGTTTGGCTTATACAACTTTTCAAATGGGTGCTTTCTATAGTAGTCTCTATCGAAGGAAATGATAACTTGGAAAATTTTGATATTGCGAGTCAAGAGTAGAGGTTAAATTAAGAAAGCTAAATTGGAGAACTCAATTGAACAATTTCAAGGAGCCAACTAGGCTTTTCTTCCTTGTTGACATTTCCAATTCAATGGTGATCACGAGTATACTTCAAACTTAATCAAAGAAGCACAGACGAAGTCAATGACTATTATGAGTAAGTGGAGGAAGATACGCGACCACATAGGATCATGGATTATCAATAAACATTGTTGGAGAATTGAAGAGAATCTAAATACCGCACATAAGCATTCATACATATTCTAAACTCCAATCTCATCATACTTTTTGTTCAATCATACTCGATAATGGTTTATACATCCACAAAACAGTATTCTTTGGAAGAGATGGATTTAACGCTAGAAAAGAAGTAACAATCACCATTCTTTTGGTAAGTTTTCTGGTTTTTGTATAGCAAAATGTTCCCCACTACCGAGTATCCCTCGAAATGCTGACACTAGCAAGGAAAACACAAAACATCAGCCAACAGTCAGTACTCTCTCGTTGAAAAATCGCGTGGAATGCCCTAGGCCGACCACTGCTTCTAGCTCAAGTTGGGGCCTATATTAACGGTATCTTAATATTGATATAAAAATAAACCTCAGAAAAGCTTTTGATATAAATCAAGCAACTATCATGGTTGAGTAGCGCAAATCAATGATGCCCTGCAAAAAAGTCCAAAGGCCTAAATGCCGTCATCTTTTTGCTTTACTAGCTTGGGAGATGGCTTACAACAAAATCTGTGTGCAAATATCGGTCGGATGTGCAGGGAAGATTTGGGAAGTAAACAAATGTTGTAAATAAGCCAAAAGAGAGAAACGAAGCTTTCGTGTGATCAACTACCTACTAACTTTTTTCCTAGCCATCTTTCTTTTCTTGGTCCCTACCAGTTAATCCTACTTCTCTGACAACATTGCTTAAGAATAAGGTTTAGAACAACTTTTGTTTCATAAAATTCAATGAAAAGAAAAAAGAAGGTTTGAAGGAGATTTGATGACTTTGGTCGGTCCTATTTAATTGCATTTTGGCTTAGGTTTGCCTTTTTGTCATGTGGGTTGTCTTCCACGTGTGCCTCCCTAAGCATACAAGCCAGCGGGACGTCTAAGCTTAATTTGCACTAGGATCTGAATTTGTATATTTATTTGAGACAGAGATCTTCCCATTCGGATTGATCCTTTACGGGTTTTCTCTTTCTCAATCTAGCAATAAGGTAGTGTCTAAATTAATAATGGAATCTTCAATTACTCGACCTTAATAAAAAGTAATTAGAGATTCATGGCAGACTTTAAAAATTTTCTTTATCCTTCTCTAATGGGGTTGCATTGTCACAAAAAGAAAAGGTAAAAGTAAAATAATTGAGATGTTGAATCTAATCATGAATGTGGCATTGGCTTGTGAGTTGAATTCAAAGGAAATCTCGATTACAGTAAATGTCAACCATTGCCACATCTTGCACTTGTCAATGGCCATGACCTCATTGTTCATTACAATCATACTCGATCACTTACCTAGCATTTAACAGAACCAAGGGAATAAAATATTAAAGCAGTTAAATGTTTGCTTAAATGGCATTAATTATGGATTAAGCATTAATAATGAGCATATTTCTGATTTTTTTGGGAGATAAATGGACGTCAATCATGAACAGTTTCAATGTGATGCTAGTAATATTGAAATTTAACTTGATGTAACATTGATATTCATAAATTAGCACCTTTAAATAAGATACAAATACTTTAATATTTTTATAATTATAATTTTATAAGAGATCACTCTTTGATTTTAAAAATAAATTACTCTCATTTGGTGAATTTTTTTTAAAACAGAAATAAAAATATCGTATTTGATTCTCCTGTTTTGTCCAAACTTAAATACCAAGTATTAGTTGAAATCAACTAATTTTGTATACGATAATATTTTAAGGTCAAATTAAAAAATATACTTTATCATTTAAATACTCTATAAAAGGTTATGTAATTTAAAAAATTTTAAATTTTCATAAACTTTACATATTGAAAAAACTCTTTTTTTTTCAAAATTTAAATTTTTCATAAATTTCTTTATATAATTTTTTATTTTTGAGAATGTAAAAAAATTATGTAAAATCTTCTTGAAATAATTACCAGTGAAGTATATGTGATTATTGTGAACACAAGTGAATTAATAAAAAGTTATTAACGTAATTGATTCAAATTATGTATTTTACAATTTTCTGTAATTAAAATTATTTTATTTTTATATAATAACCATAATTATTCTTTCTTACAAAAACAAGATGAATTACCCAAAAATTTTCATTAATTTACTTATATTCTTCTTAGTTATGCGTGTCTCATAATTAAATTAACAAAAATCTCACTAAAAAGTTCTTAATAAAGATTTAAAATTATATTTTTAATAAATTTAAAATTAATTTAAAAAAATCATTAGATCCCAAAAAAGCTCTATCCTTAAACCCTATTTTAAATGTCCGGTTCAGACTCTTATTACTCCTCAATTGTACCACAAAATCGTTTTAAAAACATTCAGACATTAATCCTTTTGATTGAAATAGTTCAACAAAGTCAACAATAAGACCCTACAAGCCTTGTTCTGATTCTCAAAAAGTTATCGAAATGGCGATTGTAAAGGCCGCCATAGCCACTGTTTACGGGAATGCCAAAAATTCAATGCTGGCCACTAGGTTATGTATTTGTCGTGGATTGTGATGGACCACAGAAGAAAATATATGTGCATCATGATAGTATATAGTTCTATTGAGTTCATCATCATTGATCTTGCTTTTGTTTTTGTTTTTTGCTATACTTCATATATATTACAAATACAACTTCAATTTGGGCCACCTATGTGGGAAGAAAAAGCTCAGTGCTGTTCCTAATTATGGTAAGTTGACTAATGATATAATAAATTGCAATTAACGGCTGAAATTGTTAGTAATTTGAGAATCAAAACCCTAAGTGTGTCCTATCATTTGCTTGTCTTGTACATAATTTATACATCTTAGAAGTGCAACTACATTATATAATAGTCATTTCCTCACGAAGGTCCTGAAAATATTGTTTGTTAATGTAGTTTTTGACAATAGATATTAAAATTTAAAATTATGACAATTGTTAATATGATTTATGTTAATATATGTAATTACTTAAGAAGTTTCAGTCTAAAATATCATTAATACAGTCAATAATTATTATATTTTGAATAGAATATCCTTTCTTTGTAAAATTATAATTTTTAATAAATTAAATTTTATAAAATTTATAACTTTTGAAATATAACTTTAAAGTTTTACTTATATTTAGTGTAGAAATGAAATTCTATTTCTTATTCATTATATGAAAGTTTCACTTTGCTTTATTCATAATATATTCAAAAATAAATATTAAGAAAATTAAATTGGATCAAATAATCAAATTGTGTTGAGTTGCAATTGACTAAGTAATTCAATTAAGTTAAAAAGTAAAATTCAAATAATTTTTTATAGTTTTATTGAATCTAATTAGAGTTAAAAACGAGTGAATCAATCTAGTTTAATAAAAAGGAATAAATTTCAAAAGTAAATTCAAAATCAGTAACAAATGTTATTATTTTATAAAGATTGAAATTGATGAATAAATCTAGTTTAATTAAAAAAAGGAATAAATTTCAAAAAGAAACTCAAAGTCAATCTCAAATATTATTATCTCATAAAAATTGTGTGATTAATTCAGAGTTAAGTTGTATGACAAGTTAGTTTATTGCTTTAGAAAATTCTTAAGATGATGAAATAATGAATGTGATGGGAAAGAACTAATATATGCAAGTTCGAACATGCCATAAAATAAAATATTTTTAAACATTTTCACATAAATTTATATGAAGTAACCAAAATTATGGCACAATAATGATCTTGCAGTAAGTATAATATGTTGAAAAATCAGTATATCCAAAACCAATTACAGACATAAGAGATACTAAAATTTTTACATAAAAAACACTTTCGAACCAAAGTTGCAAATCATGAGATCTCTAGTTCGTAAAAAACTCTATTATTTGAGAAAATTCTTATGAAATGCTCTTCAAAGTGATCATAAACAAGTATCAAACAAGAAGAAACAAATAATAAAGGCATCACCAACAAACAAGGAAGAAAAGGAGAGAAATCATCCAAATTTAAACTATTGCTTATGGGTAAAAATTGTAATTCCAATCTTCCAAACAAGGTCTCTATATAGAGTAACATCTCAAAAACTCCCAAACTAAATTTGAACATAATCTAATAATGAACAACTACAAATTAAATAAAAAACTAAAATATTCTGAAAATTTTTTCTTGCACTCTTCTTTTTTCTCCCCCTTTTCTACTTACTATCTTATACTCACCACTGGTCCAACTTTTAGACATTAAAAGGGTGAGTTAAAAGACTATAATGTATTCCTAAAGATGATAAGTCAAGTTCAATAAATTAATACCTTTCTATATATAGGAGAAAAAAGGCCTTAATTTAAAAATTCTTCCCTTCCCTATTATGTAAAGGATACTACCACTTTGGTGATTAATTAGCATGCATCAAACTTTCTTTTTGAAAAATACTTGGTCATCATATCATAACGATTTCATCCCTATGAATCTTCTACAACTTAAATAACTTAGAACATAAAATATCTCTAAATCAATAATATCTAATATTAATATACTTTGGCTTATCATGGAATGTCAAATTCTTAGCAAGTTACACTACACTTTGACAATCACAATATAACACATACCTCTTTTGCATAAAGCTAAACTCCCTCATAATTTTTCATCTAAAGCATTTCTTTACAATTTTTAATGCTTCTATAGTTAATAAAGAAATGCATTTTTGTAAAATGGATTGCTAAGATGCTACTTATCCTGGAAAGGTAATCATATAGCCCGAAATAGATTTCCTTGTATCAACATCTCCCACCATATATGAATTTATGCATGCAGAATTATTTATTTCCCTGCTCCAAAATATAGTCAAATTAGAAGAGACACAAAGATGTATCAAAATCCATTTCTCTGCATTCTAATGTTCTCTTCCTATATTAGAAAGAAAATGACTAACAACATTAAAAGCATAAGTAATATCAGGTACTTATATAAATCATTGCATGCATCAATCTACTAATACCTAAAGAATTAGAAACTCTTTTCATATCTTCCTTCTCTTCCTCACTATAAGAACATTAATTTTTGCTCAATTTAAAATGTATTACAAGAGGTGTAAACACCACCGTAACTTTATCTATATTGAAACTTTGAAGCACGTTCTCAATGCACTTATTATATAAGAGCTACAACTTTTTAGTTATGTCATAAATAATCTTTATACTAAGAATTTTCTTTAGTAACCCTAATTATTTTATAGCAAAAGACTTTACAATCCTAGAAGCATTTTGACTAGCAATCAGTATGCAATCAACATAAAGTATCAAAATAATAAAGTCCAAATTAAAGAACTTTTGCATAAAACACAATGGTCATATGAAATCTTCTTGAAGCCTTATTTTCTCATAATAAAATTAAACTTTCTATACCACTACCTTGGTGCTTATTTCTAACCATACAAGTTCTTTCTTAATCTACATACACAATTATCTTTTCCTTTAATTTCGAAGCCTTCTAACTACTCTATATAAATCTCTTTATCTAAATCACCATGGAGAAAAGTAGTCTTCACATCAATCTGTTTAACCTTTGAGTCAAAGCGTACTGCTAAATCTAACATATCTTGTATGGACAATATTGTCATAACTAAAGAAAAGATTTCTTCAAAATCAACTCCCTTCTTTTGGCCAAAGCCATTGAAAACTAATCTAGCTTTGTATCATAGAATTGAAATGTTATTATCATGCTTTAATCTAAAAATTCACTGATTCTTTGAAACTCTTTAATCCTTAAGTAGCTTAACTAAATCAAAAGTTTGATTATCATGCAAAGATTTCATTTCATCTTTTATAACTCTAAACCATTTTTCCTTCAACTTTTATCCATAGCTTCCTTAAAGCTTTTATATTCTCTATTGCTTGTAACAAGTATATACTCACTAAGAGGTTAACTTGATAAGAACTTCTTCTCTTTGATAGATCTTTTGAGAGAAGTTTTTGAAGTCTCTATATTTGTTAATTATTGACCAACCATAACATTATGTACTAAAACATCCAACGTATCTCTACATTGTTGATCATTTTGCACTTGATCACCTATTTCAATATCATCTTGGATCTCAACTGAAGGCTATCTTTAGCTTTATTTCATAAATCATTCAAAGAAACTGACTCAATATCAACCAAGCTCCTCTTGCTCTAAGAATTATTCCTCTTAGCCTTGTAAATGTCATCAATAGTCTGTTCCTCCAATCTGATAGTTAATAATATTTTCATCATAAGCAATAAGACTATCTCTATAAACAACAATAACAATGCAGTTTGTGTTGTCATCATCCTTCTTTTGTTGTCTCATCTTCTTTTTAGGATGAAATAATGCTTCTTAATATACCCCACTTTACCACAATGATTATAAGTGAAGTTTTTGTACTAGAATCTTGAGTTGCTTCAACTTTTCTCTCTACCATTTGACCTTTGAATTACTTCTCTCTATCTTTGTTAACCAAAATGTTTGACTGTGATGAGGATGAAGATGAGTCCTTAGATCTTCTTGTAACTTCTTTATTCAAACCACCACTTTTAATATACTAGATAGTCACTGCATCATTCAGAGTAGAATTAGTCAAAGAAATAATTAATTTTTTTAAAGAATCTAGCAAAGTATTAAGCAACTAAAGTCTTTATATCTCATCATCAAAATTTACACTTGTTTTAACCAACTGATCTAGGACTAAAATCATTTAAATGATCTAAGACTATCCTCCTTGCATCTTAAATTCATTAATTGTTTAAATAGGAACAACTTGTAATTGCCTATTTTTGAACTATAAAGTGTCTCAAGCTTATCCTACAAAAATCTAGAATACGTCTCATTAATAATGTGATAAAGAATATTATCTTATGCTTGTCTAATATAGTCAAAAACTTGTTAATGTTTAATTCTCATCTCTACCTTTCACTTATGTTAATTAATACAATTTAAACACACCATTTTACTAATAATTGCCTCCATCTTTCAAATAGAATTATCATAAATATTCAACCATAAGCTCCGATACTATAATGTTAGGAAGAAAGTACTAATATATGCAAGATCAAAAGCATATCGAAATAAAATGCCTAATTAATATTTTCTTTTGCACTTGAATCTTCAAGGAGAAAGCAAACTTTAGCATAATAATGATGTTGCAATAAGTATAATATAATGAAACCTAAATATAAACAATGCAAATCACATACACAGGAGATGCCAAAATTTTTGCGTGAAGAATCAACTCAAAAATAAAAGCAACGAGACCTCCTGTTTATAAAAAGAAATCCACTATACTAAAAAATTATTACAAAATACTCCCCAAAATAGTCATAAAACTAGTGTAAGGAGAAACAATTGATAAAGAAGCAACAACAAACGAGGGGAAAAAAGAGAAATTACTCAAAGTTGAGTTACAGTTATAGTCTTTCAAACAAGATTTGTGTCATTTAGATTATAAAGCAATATCTTAGGAACTTGTAGGCTAAATTTGAACTCAACTAATTATAAATCATTCTGGCTCAAACAAAAAATCGAAGCTTTTTTTTATTAAAAGGCACAAGCTACTAATATTAGTTGCCTGGACAAATAGCAGAACTGTCAGAGTTGTCAATACAAATATTAGACATTATACACCTTGGTGGAATGTGGTGCATATGTGTTCCTAGCGGGAACTCTCTAGCTAATCTAGCAAGGCCATCCGCAATTGAGTTTGCCTTGCGATAGATATGCTCTATAAGCACTTCTTTGAATCTAGGTAAGAGCTTGCGACAATGAAGGATGAGCGGACTCCAGGGGGGTTTTTGTTCATGATACCTGAGAGCTTGAATTACCTCCCAAGAATCACTTTCTAAATGTAGTTTGACTACTCCTGTAGACAATGTCATGGATAGGCCTGTGTATATGGCCCAAACTTCTGCTTCCCACGCAGAACAGTGTCCTAGTGCCTGTGAGAATCTCATAATCCATGTTCAAAATGTGTTGCGTAGCACTCCTCCTGCGTACGAGCATCCCGTACCTTGATCGTGACCTCCGTCACAGTTGAGTTTCATCCATCCTGAGATTGGTAGGATCCACCGAGTCCACTTACTCTACCAACCTATCACCATCAACGACGCACGTCTCAAATTGCAAACCGATAAATGAAACTCTTCCGCCCGCCTACGAATCGCCTAGGCCAAATCAGGCCCCACGTCCATCTTGCCATCAAACACAAGTTCGTTTCTCCATCTCCACATTAGCCAGAGGGCGGTTCCAAATAGCACTGGCCATGGCAGAGAAGAGTAGAAATGCTTGCTCCTGAGATTAGAAGTAAGCCATTCCTCCAAGTATTCTGAGAAGAACTTATTTTGCTTCTCCTTTGGAACCAATTGCACCCAAACGTGAGAAGGACAAACACAATCACGAAAAACATGTAAACTAGATTCAGGACATACCTTGAAGTTGGGGTAGTAATCGTTAGGAGTTATGTGCGTTAGAAAGCATAACTCTTTAGTCGGTAGTCTATCATATGCTAATTCAAAAAGATTATGTTGTAACTTTTCTTTCTTTCTCTCTTTCCTTTTGTTTACCTCTTATGTTGATGCTCTTATACTCACTATTAAGCCAATTTTTAGATATTAAAAATATGAACCAAAAGATCATAATGAATTTCTAAAAATAATGAGTCAAATCTAATAAATTTGAACCTTTTATACATAAAAAGAAAAAAAGTCTAACCTACCAAATATTACCCTAAAAGTTATCAATTCAACTTGATGTTACAGGGAATAACGGCCATGTCTTTTATTACCATATTTATGATCATATGAAATTATAATATCCTATACTTTCCGGGGGAAACTAATATAATATTAAAAATATACTTTCGAAGGAAGACTAATAAAATATCAAGAAAAGTATTTTGTCGATAAACTTAGTCGTCCTTTATCTATTATTTATACAAATTTAGACTCTTTCATTCGTAAGATTATATTTTATACTCAATATTTATAAATTAATACTATATAATAATTATGTTATAATTTTATCGTTTCCATTTAATAATAAAATTTAGTTTGATAAGCAAATCTTGATTTTTTTGTTTATTCCAATTTGATATTTGATTTTTTAAAAATATTTATAAAGATAGATAAGCTTTAAAGAGACGAGATAATACATGTACAATATGCACAAAAGGGTAGGCAAAACACTAAATCTTTGACTTTTCTCATGCCATTTTTCAATATTAGTTGTCACTCCCTCCACCTTATTAGGTGCATGCTTTACTGTAAAACACAATACGAGCAGGCAATAGTGAAATGGCTTCTCTACTTAAATAATATCTAAAGCAAATATTTGTCAAATACAATAGGACATGTGTCTTTTGTGGATTCGAATCACAAAATTGTTTATCGAACGTGATTATTAAGTTCAGTCTGAATGGGATAGTATAGATATTGGTGTTGGAAACTGACTTCCATTCGTTATTTCATAAATAATAAAAAAATACTGCGTACATCCCACAAAGAGACTAGCAATATCTTTTTATCCGCTTTCTAATCCCAAAACGCACGATCAATTTTCATTTTCATTTCTGTAGACTCATTGAATCAATTCACATTCAGGCTATATAAAATGGCAACACAAGGGCCAAGAAATATAATTTGGTGGAGACAATTCTGTTATTACATAGAATAATAAAAATAAATAAACACGGGTAGCGTCAAGTACATTCATTTATATGTACATTTCCATTTTGTTTTGAATTCAATAAGGCTACTGTGCTAGTAAATATATGGATTTGATTCCAGAGAAAAAGATGAGTGTATAAGAATTATTAATAAAGAAGAAAACAGAGAAAAAGAGGAAAGAGAAAACTGTTGAAACACCTAACTCACCTCCAAAAACTAGAGAGGAGAGATTTGCACATTATTATAAATATTTAAATGCACTTACAATTGTCTGATGTGAGATTTTTGACACACCCCCTCACTCTAAAGTAGAATTGGACATCTATTAGATATTGAGCAAATGGACAAAATCAAGCACCGCCCCCAAACCATATAGACAAATAAGCTCTAATACTAATTTGACCCAAAAAGCTAGTTTGAAAGGGAAGATTTGTACATTATTATAAATGTTTGAATGCAGTTACATTCGTCCGACATGAGATGCTTGACAAAAACCAAAACCCCACGACTTCATAACGGTGAAATACCATAACTCAGAAACGGTAGTTCTAATTTGATATAAGAAGATTTATGGTGGTAAGCATTTGCATAATATCCTCATTTGTGGCATCAATCCCTTTCTCTCCAATTAACTTTTAATAAGTCCAATTACATTCCAATCTACTCAAGTATCTTAATTGTGACGTGAAGGTGAGCTCACCTATATACGTCCATAGTAATCTTGTCAAGACGAAGGAATATACTTAAGAATCAAAGGGAGACATATCACATATATCAGTATTACAACTACAGTTCCGAATCATGCCCGCCATTTTGGTCTATGCCTTTCCACGTACCAGCCTAATCTAGCTGTCGGGAACTTGAAAAGTTCATCGATTAGACTCCGCCGTATATATCAAATACCAATGTCTACAAACATAGACAAAGATGTTCTAAGGGAAGTACGTTTAGTAAGTATAGAGATACCATTCATTCTGAACCTCAAGAAAGTTTGAAAACCACAAATTAAAAATCTGAACATAAAGAAATGCTTTTGAAGCTCAATTAACAGCAGAAATGTAGTGGAATTAATGCTCCACTCTTCACTTATATCACTTTGTGTGGTGAATGTGTCCCACCCCAAGGGATGACATAAAAATGCATACTACTCTTAAACTTGAAGATGGCATGATCATTGATGAATGGCTTGCATACCGCTACACGTGTCTTCTACATGGCACTGGCACCCCACCCAGTCATAAACAACGAGTGGGAAAAGATTTAACAGAAAAGGATTTACTAATTATGGGAGCTGACTTACATACATACATATAATTAGTATATATTCGGCATAGAAGATATGGGCCATGCATCCCACTAGTGCAGTGAGTGAGTGAGTCAACTATTGTGGACGAGTTGAAATGGATGAGAAAGATCGGGCACGAGGAAATGGAATTGAAAAACACTATAAATGTGGGAGTTGGATTAGTCACTTCTTAAGTCTCGAAATCACCAAAGAAGCCCTTGAAAAGATAAGGCTTTTTATACATTCTTGTGGAGGTTGTGGAATTGATTCGTCAAGCATTTTCTTTTTTTGGTTTCATTCAAGGTTTACCATAGCATTACAAATATTCCTTAGAATAGGGGAAGTTTAGGAAAAGGCTTATAAAAGATGAAGTTCACAGGAGATTCCTTGCCTGTAGCTGCTGTGGAGGAGTTGTCTGTTGATTGGAGAGGCAGACCCTGTAAGAATCACAAGCATGGTGGCATGACCGCAGCTATTTTTGTCCTTGGTCTGTCTCTTTACAGTCTACACGTTGATCTACTTGTCTTCGATCTTTGTTTTATGCATACGCATTGATCATGAACATTTCAGTAGGACTTACATGGTTTTAAAGTAGAATTTAACCAATATCAAGTCCACATGGAGTGTCTGCTTCTGGCAGGACATTATAACTTGATTGCAGTATCCACGATTTGCAACACTTTCCCATTACCATTTTCCTACGTCAAGTACCAGCTTCTTTTGATCAGTCTTATCAGTTCATTGGACAGTACCAAACCCAGCAACAGAAATGGAAATTGCATTTTAAGTTTGTATTTAAGCATAATATATCTCTCGAGTTTAAAGAGCTCATAGTCACTTTTTGTTTAATTCAGGACTTCAATGCTTTGAAATGATGGCAATAGCAGCTGTTGGGAACAATCTCATAACTTATGTGTTCAATGAAATGCACTTCCCACTATCAAAATCTGCAAATATAGTCACGAATTTCGTAGGAACTGTCTTCCTTCTTTCTCTCCTTGGCGGGTTCCTGTCAGATTCTTATCTCGGAAGTTTTTGGACTATGTTGATATTCGGGTTCGTTGAACTCTCTGTAAGTACCCGTTTTCCACCAATCAAGCGTTCAAGCCCGAGAAATTATTCAACTTATAAGCACTTAATTATATTCTAATTTTTATTAACGTTACAGGGTTTCATATTACTGTCAGTTCAAGCCCACTTGCCACAGCTGAGGCCACCACGCTGTAACATGGTCTCCAAGTCTGAGGGAAATCTCTGCGAAGTGGCCAAGGGCTACAAAGCTTTGATATTCTTTGTGGCACTCTATTTGGTGGCTTTGGGAAGTGGGTGCTTAAAGCCAAACATAATTTCTCATGGAGCAGATCAGTTCAGAAAAGAAGACTCCAGGAAGCTCTCCACGTACTTTAACACTGCCTATTTTGCCTTTTGCATGGGGGAGCTTATAGCACTTACCCTTCTTGTTTGGCTTCAAACTCACTCTGGCATGGATGTTGGGTTCGGGGTCTCAGCTGCTGTTATGGCGGTTGGATTGATTTTCTTGATTTCGGGTGTGTTTCTTTACAGGAACAAGCCACCTCGAGGAAGTATATTCACTCCAATTGCACAAGTAATACACAAATCTTTATCTTTTTTGTCTTCCATCTAGGAATACACAAATCATCATGGATTTGACCTAATGATTGAAGCGAATAAACATCTTCAATTCTGAAATTTTGGATACTGGTAAAATATGAGATTACATGAGTTTGTATACGTTTCCAAATTCTTGCATGTTAAAACAATTTTTTGCCATTATAATCTTTCTGTGGTTCAGGTTTAATCTGTTGTGCTTTATTTCTATGGACTGATTGAGTTCTGTCTTTTGTTCTTGGATTTTCATTTTTTTAGACAACTAAAAGCAGTTTCTACGCTTTAATTAGAGGACTAAACGATACAAAGTATTCATGATTTCCTTTTCTACTTTGAATAACCATTAAATCTACTTCTTCTTTCTTTCTTTCTTTTTTTCCAAAATGAATTGCTTAGTTTACAAGGTAGTGTCTCATTGGATTGTTATGTCATCTTTTAGTTTTACTATTAATCCTTCCGCCTTTTTGGTACGAAACACGTTGTACAAGTTGCCAGGCTCACGAGATCAGCACTGTCCCACGGACCTGCTACTTTGAATAAAATATGTATGATTAATTGGTCTCTCTTTTCCTGTTCTAATTCTTTAATCTCCTCGACAGGTTTTTGTCGCTGCCATTACTAAAAGAAAGCAAATTTGTCCCTCCAATGCGCAGAAGCTACATGGAAACCACAAAATTATGCCTCAGCACGCATCTGCTTCGTCACTTTCTGTCAGCAACCTGCTTCATACTGACAAGTTCAGGTGGGGTTATCCAAATAAAGGAAGATAGGGAATAGGAAATATTGCTGTTAAAATGTACTTGAAGCAATTGCAGATAACGAAGGCACCAATCTAACTATTGTAAAATCAAATTGTGCGGAAGAATAATTACAACAATCTCTAAAACCACAACATGGAATTCATATATATCCATATTCAATTTACAACCTTAAATTCTTGTTATTTGCAGATTTCTTGACAAGGCATGCATCAAAATCCAAGATAGATCTCAGGAAAGCGAAGGTCCATGGAAACTATCCACGGTGGGACAAGTGGAGCAAGTGAAGATCATAATCTCTGTCATCCCTATATTTGCCTGCACAATCATCTTCAACACCATTTTGGCACAGCTTCAAACATTCTCAGTCCAACAAGGAAGTGCAATGAACAGCAAGATCACAAAAAACTTTCACATCCCTCCAGCTTCACTTCAATCCATCCCTTATGTTATGCTCATATTTTTAGTCCCTCTCTATGAAACCCTATTTGTACCATTTGCTCGAAGAATTACAGGAATAGACTCTGGAATCTCTCCTCTGCAAAGGATTGGCATCGGACTATTTACTGCAACTTTCTCTATGGTTTCAGCTGCCATAATAGAGAAGAAAAGAAAAATGGAAGCTCTGCAATTCAATACAAACATGTCCATATTTTGGATTGCTCCACAGTTCCTCATCTTTGGCCTCTCAGAGATGTTCACTGCAGTGGGTCTCATAGAGTTCTTTTACAAACAGTCGTCGGAGGGCATGCAGTCATTTCTAACAGCCCTAACTTACTGCTCATACTCTTTTGGCTTCTATCTAAGCTCCGTCCTGGTTTCATTGGTGAACAGAATCACCTCTAGCTCTTATGGTAACGGCTGGCTTAGCGAAAATGACCTCAACAAAGATAGATTAGACCTCTTCTATTGGCTACTAGCTGCCCTAAGTCTCATCAACTTCTTGAATTATCTGTTCTGGGCCAGACGGTATTCTTATGAACCATCCATATCACCTACTGCGCCTCATAATTCTCATGGAGAAGACATGGAAGTCCAAAGCAGCTTCAATGATACAAAGCACGTTGAATTCCACAGTAGTGTATCTTGAACAACAGTATCTTCTAATCATAGTTTCTTCCTCCTTTCCAGCTTTGCCTTGACCTGCTTAGTACTATTAGTTATTACGAAAAGTGAAAATCAAGTGGATAGAGATTGGTCGGTTAAGACAATACCCACTTAGGGTACCAACTTTATGTAGATATATGTCTGTCCTAATGGTTTGAAGTAGAATGGACATGTAATGTGGATCTTACTTTGGAGGCTATGACATGGTCCATGAGTCGATACTGATCAGACATGTAATAAAGGTTAGGTTAAAATCCCATCAACCTCAAGATTCAACGCATCATCCTATGAAGTATCCTCTTTCCATTCATCTTGCTTTCTTTCTGTGGAGGCATGATCACATCTAAGGACGGCCTCATCTCTCTTTTTTTTTTTTTTTCCTCTTGTTAAAGAGGAAGATGTAAGTGATGGGGTTGGTATTAGTGTGGTTTATTTGGTTGAACTGTTACTTTTCCCAAGTTGATTAATACCATCATTATTCTAATTAATACTAAAGATTATATGATTAATTAGTAGAAAAAAGAATAATTTCAAAGTTGGTTCAAAGGAACCATGACAAGGATAATGATTAAATAGCTAATTTACAGCATGCTTCCAAAAGCAATCTTCCATAAAGCAAAAGCTAAGTGATGAAGCAGTTTTTTAACAATTGAACTAATTTCAGTCATCCACATCGATCTTCTTCATAAAGCAGCATGTCTAGAACATGTTTATAGGCAGGCCCTTCACTTGTTAGTGCCTAGCTGCACTACGATCCTCCTACCACCGCTCGATATTCATTTTTTTGTGCGGTAAAAAACCCCAGTGGCCCCCTTTAGTAACAACCTTTGCCGACATAGTGGCGGATTAATCTCCAGAGTCTGAGGGCAATGTCATAGCCTAAGCACCAATAATGGTTTCAACCTAGCTATAAATCTCCTTCCTAATCTAAAATAGCTTCTTGATGCTAATCATTGACTAGTGTGCTTTAAGACCATAAGGGACCTTAGTTATTGATCACCATTTCATAACAAGTTTACAAATACTTCCACACTTCTATGTATAATAAAAGAAGATTATTTTTACAATAAAGTTTTAATTTTTACCTGTCTTACATAAAATAAAATATTATATAATTATTTATAGAATCAATAGATAATTTTAGACTTACTAACTTAAAACCGCTTAATGTTAAAATACAAAAGGGAAAATACTTTCAGGGATATAATAAAATTTATATAAGGAAAAAATTGATTAGTCTGTCTTTATTTAATTGTAATTCTCTCTACTTAGTTCCAAATAATTCAAAGTTAGATTCACTTAATCTAGACATATGAAATTTTAAAGTGAATCTAAATCAGCTAAATTGATCATATTCTATAACAGTTTTAAAAGAGCTAAAATTATCTACTCATATATAAATTTTACTAATGTTTTAAGAAACAAGTAGTTCTTCTCAATTATCAATGTTCAAGCATTTAAAACATACAGGCTTTAGGCCAATAGTGTACTTTGAATCTCAACATTTACAACAAAATACAACTTAAATTTTAACCCTTAGAAGTGTTTAAATTAAACTCTAAATTTTCAAAATTTTCAGAACAAACTCAAGAGTGCACAAAAAATTTGACAGATTTAACTTCTTTAGTTAAATATTATGTCAACATATATCTTCTTAAATACAAAGTGAATTTTACAATCACGTTATACAATTATATTTTCTTTGGGAGAAGATCGTCAAAAGTAGGCTTGGTTAGTGCAGCTGATTGAGTTTGTGTTGCTTATGGTGCTAGTTCAGATCTGAAAGGTTCAATATCTATAGATTCCGCTTCAATAATTTCATATTCAACTTTAGTAAATTCAAACATCGTCATCTGAATTTGTACTAAGTCTAATAGATAAACTGACTGTGTTGAGAAATCAGTAGATAGTTTAGAAATTTGTTTAGATAATGACTCAAAAATTATTGTCAGCATAAAGCATAAAATTTCAGTGTTTGAGCACATAATAAGATTGAAAGTCATGGAAGTTTATAAATTGGCCCAAACTCCTAACATCAAAAGGGATTTTGGATGGAATAAATAGAGTTAAGAACACGGTGATGTTCATGGGCTGAATTTGGAGTTCAGAAATTCCAAATTCTAAATGGGCTGGCTGATGCCAAAAGTATTCACATCAGCAAATGTCACGGACCCTAACTCCATTCTGACACCATTAGATTTTGGATTGGATTTGAAGCTCTCGTGAACCCCAAGTTAATTTGCCTCAATTTAATCTATTCTTTACTCAAAAGTTACGAATCTATTCTCGTCAACCTGCAGATTTTGATGCTGGTGTTCAGTTTTTAAGAAATATAAGGTTACAATTCTTATCTTTGTATACAACTCCCTCGTTTCTTATGCTGTTTTTTTAATATTAAATAATTTAATTTGTGAATTTTCAACGATATCTCTCTATTTTCTTTTGAAATTAAACTAAACTTATGCAATTGATTGTTTCACAGGTTAAAATACATGATGCAGTACAGAACCTCTATTCCAGTTTTTGATTATTGAAACAACAAAAATAGTACTGAGGATCTGGGGTGGCATGATGCTGGAGATAAAATCATTACTGTTTTACATAGCTGGCAGAAGAAAAAGAGTGAAATGGATATGATAACAAAAGCTGAACAAGTGTACTACTTCCAGTCTGTCACACCCACGACTACTCCCCCTTTCGGAAAACACAAAAGAAGAAGATATTATAGACACAGACTGCTCCTGACAGAGAAAGTGGAATGACCCCCACAGGATACATCTATAGTCAATCAAGTCATCATTCTACAGAGTTACATATCCAAGTAAGCATATCTCCCACTGATGGCTTCAAACACAATTTAAAGAATTGGTGAGCTTCATTATTCATATCGGATTTATGGGTTTAGAAATTTCCTGTTTTCAATCCGCCCATGTAATTAGTAGAGTAATTACTTATACATATATATATATATAAACAATATTCTTTTAGTGTGCATTGGTTACTCTAATTTCAAATGAGTGAATTTTGAAGTAAATAGTAAGATTATTCTTTTGTAATTATAAGATTACAAATTCTCACTCACGGATCAAAAATGAGATTCATTGACTTGACGTTCCTCTTATATTTATGGATCAAATAATCGAAAGGGTGGTAGATTGTATATTATGTTATTTCCTTGATTAATGCTTTGGATATGGAAGAATTTTTATCTATTTGGAAGATAAAGCGAAAACAATTTTCACATTTTTTATGGAATATTTATTTATAGATGATGTCTTTTTAAAGATATATGATATCTATGTTTGTTTATACGATTGAGGATATAATAAAAATCAATTCAAATAATTCAAATCTTTTATTTTAATTAATCTGATTTAATCTTGTTCTAGTAAATCTTATTTATATATTTATGTAAAATCTACGTAAATTTATAGATGAAATTTAATAAAATATGATAGAATTATTATAACTAGAATAAAAGATCTGATCCCCGATTAAAGATGTTAGTTCCAACCACCTAAATTAAGCTATTTTGTATTAATAGGTTAGTTGAGGTAATCAGATAATTAATCCAAATTAATTGGGGACTGAGAGTGGGGTTGGACAGTTGTAATGTTTGAGTTGGTTGATGTTTTGCTTTCTGGTCCAACAAGTTGGAGACAGCTGCTGCCTCTGCCATAGTCAGTTAGTCTTTCGCTTTTTTTATTTTCCACTTTTCTTTTTCAGTATATTTTTGGCTGTAATTAGGGCCCTGAACCTGATGGAAAAGCTAAAGACTTGCTTGACCTGCCCTCACTCCTTTTGCCCCCTTTTATTTCTTTATTTTCTCTATTGCCATCCACCGAGGCTCCACTAGCGCTACGATCTGTTAACAGAGTTACAATACTTACACTAATCATGAAAGTACAGCTCTATAGAAAACGTTTTTTTTTTTCCATTTTTAATTTCTTATCAATTAATATATATTATTTAATTATTTAATAAATTTACTTTTAAAAAAATGGATAATTTCATTTCATATTAGATATTTAATTAATTAAATTAACTATTAGTAATAATATGAATAACTTATTTAATTTTTGTAAATAAATTTAATTTAATAATTATTTAAAATGTAGTTAAATTAAAATTTCTTCAAAATAAAATTTATTTTATAATTAAAATAAACGTTAATTTATGAATAAAAATATTAATTTTTAAATTTAATTATATTAATAAAATAAAATAATTTTATTAATAATTTGTTAATAAATATTGTATAAGAGATTTAAATAAATTTATTTAATTAAAAATAATTTATTTTTAAGTTTTTTAATTATTATTAGTAATAGAAATATGATTGTATTGACATTTATAATTAGGCAGAGATTTGTTTTTATTGAAAGATAAAAAATAAAAATAAAACTAAATGAGTTTAATCGCAACAAACTATTACTTCGAAATGAACCAGGATCTTGTTGGGCTAAGATTACCAGTACGCTTGTGTCGGGAGGGGACAGCGCATTTGACCAGGTCAGTCACCAAGTCTGAGCAGGCTTACAAGCCCCAAGGTTATGGTACGGTATTCCTGATATTCTGTCATGTTCGTCAGTCAGTTGTCATAGGTGGTAATTTATTAAAGACCTCTGTCTCTATGGGAGTAATTAACGGTAAATATGGTGTCTGCATTGACCACAAGGCAGTTGGTTGCTATTTGGATATAGGTTTGACTGCGCAGTCATTTTGAACAGGACAATAGCGTTTAAGCATATGTCCCGCACATTAAACCTTAAATTATGCATGGCAAACTTTCTAAACTAACAAGAAAATATAAATTAGTCGGTCAATTTTTAAAAATTAATAAATTAATTTTAATTTAATTTAATAATTTTTATTTAATTAAATTTCAAATTTTTTATAAGTAAAGTCATATTTTTCAATCGTATTTTAAATTTTATTTAAACTTTAGTCAAATTTATGACAGTATAATACTGGTTGAATATTTAAACCTCAAACTTGTTATCTTATTTGTTTAACTTCTCATCTGGTTTCTAAAACACTGAGAAAAACTTCTAACCTAATAATGTAAATTTCCTTTATATAGATATAAATAATTAAAGAAAATTAAACAAATTTCCTTTTGAAGTTGTTTGGAACTAAAGTTGTTTTTTAAAAGTAAAATATGCAAAAATTTCTTAAAAATTTTACTTACTTCTAATAAATATCTTCCTTATTTAAAAAATTATTATAATATTATAAATACTTCAAATGATTTTCTAAATTTCATTCTAGTTAGTTTAATGTACCAATGTTTTCACATTCTTAATAATTAGACAAATAATAGTATGTGTTAATATACCTTAAGTAATTAAAAAATAAGTAAAATTACAATAAACGTCATAATTGGCCTTTTATTCAAGAGAATGAAGTGCTTGTTAACGGCGCGTCAAATTTCGTTTTGAATTGATTGTTTTTTATTTTAATTTCAAATTTAATAAAAAAATCTTTTTCTTTCAAATTTTTTAGTTTTAGTTTCTTTCAATTTTAAAAATTTATGAAAATCACAAATTTTGTTTTTATTTTTATTTTTTCATAATCAGGTTTAGTTTCAGTTAAATATATATTATTTAATTATTTGATATATATAAATTATTAATAAAAATTATTTATAATTTAATACATTTATACTATCAACCAATCAAGTTTTTGTTTTTATTTGAAAGAAAAATTGAAACTAAAAACAAAAAGTAAAACTAAAACTAAAACCTACAATAGAAAAATAGGAGTAGAACCAAACGACCTCACTTGATTTTATTGTTTGTTTTAATTTTTAATTTTTGTTTTCAATTTCTGCTTTTTATGTTAAGAATACTTTTTAAATTAAATTTTATAATAAAAATGAAAAAATTGTTAATTTTATCATCCTATTTTTATTTTATTTTATTTTATTATTTGATATTAATTTTAATTTTAAAATTTAATTTAATTCATTTTCAATATTTCAAATTATATTTAGTAGT